>JAXQQM020077725.1:0-147349 GCA_034641835.2 Pinus albicaulis | reverse complement strand
CAGATCATTTTTTGCCAAGTCCAATTGTTCCAAAGTAGATATATGACCAAGAGATGCAGGTATTTCCCCCCCCCAACTGGTTACTTGATAACTTCAACAATCTCAAGCTAGTCAAATTCCCTATGCTTTGAGGTATTTCCCCTGTAAGATTATTGCTAGACAAATCCAATATTGTGTTTGTAGCCAACACATATGTTAGAGTATACTCATATCCCTTGATGATAATGTCCATGTCTTCATACAAGGTATTACTACTGAGTTTGGAAAACCCAAGGGTTTTGAATCCTTGGAGTCTCTCTAGATTGGATGGTATCTTTCCATTGATTCTATTGTTGGACAAATCCAACACTTGCAATTTGATGAGATTTGTGATGTTGGAAGGAATACTACCATGAAGCTTATTATAGCCAACACTTAAAACTCTCAATTCATGAAGAGTTGTAAAGTAACTAGGTAATTGACCTGTCAATTCATTTTTGCTTAGATCTAATAGTTGAAGTTGGGTACATTTGACCAAAGAAGAAGGCAAAGTCCCAAAGAAGTTATTAGAATAAGCAGAGAGGACTTCCATAGAAGCTGGAAATCCTATGTTTAGATTTCCACTAAGTTTGTTCTCAAACACCTTCAACCTCTGTAAGATAGTACATTTACTTAAAATTGACGGTATGTTCCCTGACAAGAAGTTGCTATGCAATAATAAATTCCTCATAGATTTGCAATTTCCTAGGGATGGAGGAATCGTTCCATTCAACTTGTTTTTAGATAAATCTAATACCTCTAGTTCCACACATTGGCCAATATGATCAGGAATCGGTCCCTGCAAAATGTTTTTAGATATATCTAATTATTGAAGCAAAACCAAACCACTAATACTTCCGGGAATAGGACCAGAAATATTATTTGAATGCAAGAAGAAATTTTTAAGAGAATGAAGTTTTCCAATGCCTCTTGGAATTGTACTTGTAAAATAGTTGGTATCTAAATAAAGTTGTTCAAGATTCTTTAAATTGGCAATGTCCTCAGATTTTGCCACTTAGCTTGTTGGTACCAAGATTGAAGAAGGTCAATTGACTCAATTTTGCAATTGCAATCGCTTCAGGTATGTCACCACTAAAGCTATTTTCACCTAAATTTAAGTAGGTGACTTGACTCAAATTTTCAATGACTTCAGGGAGGTTACTAGTCATGTTATTTCCAACTAGATTCAAGGTGGAGAGGGGAAGCCCAAACACACTCATAGGCAAGGAGCCTTGAATTCTATTGTATTCTAAATCCAACCATACAAGATTGCTGCAGTTTCCTATTTCAGAAGGGATAAGACCTGAAATATTGCATGGCACATAAATGGATAGTTGACTAAGCTCTCTCAAATAACCAAATTGAGGTGGGATATTACCTGATAATGCTCGATCGTCTCCCAAAAATAAAATTTCAAGAGAAGAGCAGTTTCCTAAAGACCGAGGAACGGAGCTCTCCAACTTGTTTGATTGTAGATACACGTACTGTAAATTTTGTAGCGAGCCCAGTTCAGCCGGAATTTTTCCACTCAAGTTGTTGTGAGAAAAAGCGATGTACTGTAGCTGAGTACAATTGCTAATATCTGGAGGGATGTGACCACTTAGTGAATTGCCTTCAAAGTAGAGAACAGATAAATTTATGATGAAACCCAAAACTGAAGGGATTGGACCAGTGAGATTTTTGTATCCAATGGACAACACCTGGAGAGAAGTGCAGTTGCTCAGAGAAGTTGGAATATTTCCAGTAAGATTATTGTTTGTCAAGCGGAGCTGTTCCAACTGGACTAGACGACCGAATTCTGTTGGTATGCTCCCTATCAAGCTGTTTACTGAAAGTCGGATTGATTGCAGCTTTGTACAATTACACAGCGTTATTGGAATATAACCACTGAGCAAATTATAGCTGAGGTCGAGTACTGCCAGGGCATTTAACTGCCCAAACTCCGTTGGAATTCTTCCTGTCAAATTATTCTGAGAAAGATTCAGTGAGCTTAATAATGAAAGGCTGCCAAGAGATGGTGAAATGGCACCTTGCAATCCCAATCCAGGAAGTATTATGGCAATCACTCGTTCAGTGCCCTTTCTGCAGAAAATGCCATTCCAGGAGCAAGATTTTGAGGAATTTCTCCAACTAGATCATTTTTTGCCAAGTCCAATTGTTCCAAAGTAAATATATGACCAAGAGATGCAGGTATTTTTCCCTCCAACTGGTTACTTGATAAATTCAACAATCTCAAGCTAGTCAAATTCCCTATGCTTTGAGGTATTTCCCCTGTAAGATTATTGCTAGACAAATCCAATATTGTGTTTGTAGCCAACACATATGTTAGAGTATACTCATATCCCTTGATGATAATGTCCATGTCTTCATACAAGGTATTACTACTGAGTTTGGAAAACCCAAGGGTTTTGAATCCTTGGAGTCTCTCTAGATTGGATGGTATCTTTCCATTGATTCTATTGTTGGACAAATCCAACACTTGCAATTTGATGAGATTTGTGATGTTGGAAGGAATACTACCATGAAGCTTATTATAGCCAACACTTAAAACTCTCAATTCATGAAGAGTTGTAAAGTAACTAGGTAATTGACCTGTCAATTCATTTTTGCTTAGATCTAATAGTTGAAGTTGGGTACATTTGACCAAAGAAGAAGGCAAAGTCCCAAAGAAGTTATTAGAATAAGCAGAGAGGACTTCCATAGAAGCTGGAAATCCTATGTTTAGATTTCCACTAAGTTTGTTCTCAAACACCTTCAACCTCTGTAAGATAGTACATTTACTTAAAATTGACGGTATGTTCCCTGACAAGAAGTTGCTATGCAATAATAAATTCCTCATAGATTTGCAATTTCCTAGGGATGGAGGAATCGTTCCATTCAACTTGTTTTTAGATAAATCTAATACCTCTAGTTCCACACATTGGCCAATATGATCAGGAATCGGTCCCTGCAAAATGTTTTTAGATATATCTAATTATTGAAGCAAAACCAAACCACTAATACTTCCGGGAATAGGACCAGAAATATTATTTGAATGCAAGAAGAAATTTTTAAGAGAATGAAGTTTTCCAATGCCTCTTGGAATTGTACTTGTAAAATAGTTGGTATCTAAATAAAGTTGTTCAAGATTCTTTAAATTGGCAATGTCCTCAGATTTTGCCACTTAGCTTGTTGGTACCAAGATTGAAGAAGGTCAATTGACTCAATTTTGCAATTGCAATCGCTTCAGGTATGTCACCACTAAAGCTATTTTCACCTAAATTTAAGTAGGTGACTTGACTCAAATTTTCAATGACTTCAGGGAGGTTACTAGTCATGTTATTTCCAACTAGATTCAAGGTGGAGAGGGGAAGCCCAAACACACTCATAGGCAAGGAGCCTTGAATTCTATTGTATTCTAAATCCAACCATACAAGATTGCTGCAGTTTCCTATTTCAGAAGGGATAAGACCTGAAATATTGCATGGCACATAAATGGATAGTTGACTAAGCTCTCTCAAATAACCAAATTGAGGTGGGATATTACCTGATAATGCTCGATCGTCTCCCAAAAATAAAATTTCAAGAGAAGAGCAGTTTCCTAAAGACCGAGGAACGGAGCTCTCCAACTTGTTTGATTGTAGATACACGTACTGTAAATTTTGTAGCGAGCCCAGTTCAGCCGGAATTTTTCCACTCAAGTTGTTGTGAGAAAAAGCGATGTACTGTAGCTGAGTACAATTGCTAATATCTGGAGGGATGTGACCACTTAGTGAATTGCCTTCAAAGTAGAGAACAGATAAATTTATGATGAAACCCAAAACTGAAGGGATTGGACCAGTGAGATTTTTGTATCCAATGGACAACACCTGGAGAGAAGTGCAGTTGCTCAGAGAAGTTGGAATATTTCCAGTAAGATTATTGTTTGTCAAGCGGAGCTGTTCCAACTGGACTAGACGACCGAATTCTGTTGGTATGCTCCCTATCAAGCTGTTTACTGAAAGTCGGATTGATTGCAGCTTTGTACAATTACACAGCGTTATTGGAATATAACCACTGAGCAAATTATAGCTGAGGTCGAGTACTGCCAGGGCATTTAACTGCCCAAACTCCGTTGGAATTCTTCCTGTCAAATTATTCTGAGAAAGATTCAGTGAGCTTAATAATGAAAGGCTGCCAAGAGATGGTGAAATGGCACCTTGCAATCCCAATCCAGGAAGTATTATGGCAATCACTCGTTCAGTGCCCTTTCTGCAGAAAATGCCATTCCAGGAGCACAGGTTACCAGAGTTTGCTACGGTCCAGTTGATCAACGATCCAGCCGGATCCGATGTGAGGGCCTTTCTGAATGACAAAAGGGCCTCTACGTCCCCTGTATCGTCAGCGTCCATGGATGATGATGATGTGAATTCAGGTTGTTCCTTCAAAACGAAATCATGGGATTGAAGAGAAGCATTCCACCAATCATGCGGTCATGGTGTAAACTATGGTCCCTCTGAACATGTGAGGAATGAAATGACTTCATGGAATAACTAAAAGTTGCTGCAGCAACATCATCCAATGCTATTGTAGTTGCCAGGAGCAGATACACTAGTATCATCATGGACACAACACCTTTCTTCATTTCCTGTCTATCCCAAATAAAACAACTTCAAAGGCTTGCCTATAAGTTCCCTTGTTTGCAAACATACATATAAATATTGGAGGTCTTGTAGAGTCATTGAAGATGCAGAGTAGGTTGAAAAGTCTAAATACATTGGATTCACCGGTGCAAAGTCAAAAATCAATCATGGGATTCACTGGGACAGAGTCATGGAGAAGTTGTGCCGAAAGTAATTGTATTCACAGGACCTAGCCAGTAAGAGATAATTGTATGGAAAAGTGATGGAAGAAAATGCTGAAAGTAAATGCTTTTGGATATTGTCAAGCACGCTGTAGTTATGCTTTTGGAATCACCAATTTGACAAATAGTGTCTTTCGTTTTCCAATGACAAGAACCTGGTGGAGTCGTGTTTAATCGGCATTCCAGTTTGAATTTCATTAATGTTAAACCATTCTAGAAATGTGTGAATTCAACATAATCATCGGCATTCCAGCTTGAATTTTATTAATATTCAATATTATGGAATTTATTGAGAAAGTATTGAATATTCAATATATCTAGAAGGAAAGTTGTGTAAATGAATTCATTTATTTTATTTTGAATTTGATTCTATAAAAATTTAAAATTATTTTATAAGGATTTTACAAAATATATTATGATATAAAAGTTTAAAATTATTTTATATGAATTATACAAAACATATTATGAAAATTTGTCAAGATAATTATGTATTTTATATGGAGTTTAGTAGGAAATCATGTCAAATGTGACATGTGAGGAAGCAAGTCATACAAAATTATTGATTTTGTCACAGAAAAAATTGATACAAACTTGTGAATTCTATCTAGAAATTGGTTGGTATTGGTATTGACTATTACATGGAGGTGAACAAATTAGGGAATTTAATCGTCTCTAGTTTCAAAGTGGTTGATAGATTAATTTTATGGGACATGTTATTACAGAAAAATGTAGAAATAGTCATTCTATATGTGATTAATGGGCAAGTCATATTGAATGGAACATTGGTGAAGAAAGTCATGTGATCTCATTAATTTCATTTGGAATTGATCTAGATAGAATCATTATATTATTTATCATCCATCTTTGATGCATGGGCATCTTACCTCCAAGTCAAAACACATTTTCACTAGACATAGGGGTCTTTGATTACCAAGGGAATTGGTTTCCTAATCGAGTGTAAGCATTTAATTTTTTGTATTTCCTATGTTTCTAAGGAAATCTACATTATTTGTGTAAATAGTATTGAGATTGTGATTAGACCTACTTCTAAGAAGATATCTCGAGAATATTTGGGAGAGTTAGAGAGATATTAGAGTTAGTTAGATCTCTTCACAGATATGTGAATCTAGAATGTCCCAGAATAGAGGTTTGTTGAGTGATTAGTGGATCTGAACTGATTATAGCTCAAAATCATTTTTGTATAAAACATAGCTACGAGGCGGATAAGTAAGAAGGAAAGAGGAGAGGAATATCGAGAGGATTGGCAAAGCGATGCCGAGTATGGCCACAAGACCCAAGAGAGCGAATTAGATATAAATCACGCCTAAGAGACATAGGGGATTTGTATGTAAATCTTATGTATATTTGTGTGAATATATATGGGAATAAACACCATGTTGTGAGTGTGAAAGACTTTGTTAATATTTTGTTTGTGTCCAATTAAATCCTCTGTTATTGTGTGGATCTAAGCTCTCTGTATTATGTCAAGTTTGAGTGTAATGCACATATGTTGCAAGCTTGTTATATTAGAGTTTACGAGGAAGAAAATTTCATAGGAATAACACAAGAGTGTCAAGAAGACACTTATTGTTGATCCAGTTATGTGATCAACAATCTAAATGTTGTGTAAAATCAAAGTGGCATAGCTAAAACAGTTAAAGTAGCGCAACAGAAGCATGGAGACCCACAAAGGACGAGAAAAAGGCATTTAAGAGTGTTACAGAGAGAGGGAGACCATAGTCGTAAGAAGGGAGACTTTGTTTGTAACATTATGAACAAAAGGGTCAAGGACAGATATGATCTAAGACTTGGTATATTAGGCCAGTGGAAGTTCTTCATATAATGGTAAGAGAAGGAGAGTTCTAACAACCAACAATAATATTGTTGTCTTGGAAAATTAGAAGGGTGGAGAAGTCAAATTGTTGAGGATGTCATTTGACAGAGGCCAGGGAGACAAAACTAGAAGTTTGTTAAAGAGAATTTTTCAAGAGACTGATTCCTTGGAATTTTAACCCCGAACGAGTAAAGAAGAAGCGTGCGAAGATAATTTCAAGATGATGTGTAATGTTGGTGATGTGTAAGGGCCCATAGTGACATGGAAGTTTAATATTTAAAAGGCAGGTCCCAGCTAATTTTTATTACTAGAGACAAAAAAGAGGCTTGGTAAGTGTCGTAGAAAAACTACATTGCAGGGTTTGTCTTCCAGGAGGTTAAAAAGTGTGCATCAAAAGTAAAGGTCAGCGTGACATGGATGGTTAAAGCGTCGGGCTGACATGTGATGCTTGAGAAGTGGAAAAAGATGGTAATTACTAGTATTCTTGTCTTGGATGCTTATTGCATCTTACAAATGCACAAGGAGAATCCACAAAAGAAGGAAATGAGAAAGGATATTGATAAACATGAGTGATCACGTGATCATGTCCAAGAGGAAAAAAATGCTCAAAATTGGAACTGCTCAGAATTGGTTGCAACCTGAACGACCGGATAGGCCTCATCGCTGCGATTCTAGCACTGTGAACGGGACTCAAATCTGATGTCGTATGAAGAAGATATTGAAGTTTTAAAATGCCCAATGACCTTCAAAGCAAGAATTTTGAACACAAAAAAATTTGTCATTTTTCAGAAAATTTCATTTTTTTATTAAGGTTTTGGAAGCCTATCAGAGGGAGCCACGTGGCCTACCCAAAGGCTGCCACATGGCCCCAGGCCTATGGTTCAAGTTTTGTTCAAAAAATATTTTGGAGGGCAGACCCGACCCAACCTGAACGGAGTCGGGTCACCCTGAACGCATTCGGGTCAGCAGTCGGGCATGACATAACCTGAACGCATATGGGTCAGTCTTCATGCAGTAGTGAACGGGTTATGGTGGGTGGAGGTTGACCCAACCTGAACGCCTTCGGGTCATGGCAAACGGGAAGTCGGGTTTTTTGTTTGAACTGACGGAAAACAAGGGTTAAGCCCTCAGGGCTATAGTTTTTAAACCTCGTGACTAGGCACAGAACCAAGGGCTAAGCCCCTTTCAAACGGCTGTAATAAAAGGTTTAATCCCTTGGGTGCTAGCCCTTATCCAAGTGACATGCGGGCTATGACCATGGGCGTGGCTTTGGCCTTATCCGCCAGCAACACTTAACTGCCCGATTTTTCCGCATGTGAACACTAGTTAAAATGAAAGTGAAATTAAATGCATCCACCAATTTGGTAGCGTGGTTCCAAAAAATTCAGCTTTCCGCCATTTCTAGCGCGCCTAACTGGAGTTCATCCAAATTTGGTGGGGTTTCCAAGAGACATTGGACAGAAAATTGTGGAGGTCATATCTTCTCCAATATTGGACCAATTTCGACGAAATTTTGGTCAATTTTCGGTATTCTGAGCATTCTGAAGAGTTTGAGACAAGTTTCAAAGCCAACAGAGGTGTGATTCAGCCATTTTTTCTTCAGGGAATCTTGGAAAGCCATCAGGGCCATGAGGGAAATGGAGTTGCATTGGGCTACGCTTCACTGTTTGAGGTGAAATAAAAGTCATTCTTAGCTTATTTCTGTCTTCTGAATTCAATTTCATAGTTTTTTCAGCCTATTTAGGCTTATTTATCACTGAAAAACTAATTTTAGCAACTTAATAGAGCAAGGACATGCCCATTGGGAGCCTTGGAACTGGCAGATGTAGCCCAGGAGGGGTGAACTGCCTCTTCATGTTGATGTGTTGTTATGGTGAAGTTATGTTGTTCTATATTTCTGATTTAATATGTTAAACAGTAATTTTAATTAACATTACCTCACACATAAACTCAAAAACAGTTACCAAAAACACTTTGTTTAAATTGCAAGACATGATAAACACTTTGCACACTTAATTTAATGGAAATGGATACTTTTCACAGCATTAAAAATAGTTCCATTTTTAGATCAGATGGTATCGGAGCTTAAGGATTTGAGCCTTAGGAGCTAGAGTTTTACTCAGCATTTGTTTTGTGAAAAGATATAGTTGACTGTTTGCAAGTTTTGATGCTTACTAAGCTTAAACTCAAGAGAGGTGAAGGACACTTGGTTAGTAAAGTAATCCACAACCAAGAAGGGCCAGAGAGCCACCTCCAAGAGTTACTGAAGCCTCAAGAATGTATTCAAGAGAAGGAGAAGCTCCTGAAGATATGGATCCCAAAGAAGAGGAACGGGTGTTCCGAAAAGCTTTCCTAGACATGACGGAGATGGTGAGGATACTCTACCAAGAAAGGAATGATAGGCTTGTTGGAGAAGGGTCTAAAAACCAAAAAGAAGGAGAGAGTTCTTTAGGAGGAAAGAAAAGTGATGACAAGTCAAAGAAAGGACACGAAGGAAATGGTGATCCACCATCCCCATCTTCATCCTCTTCCTCTACATCATCATCCTCAACTTCGGTGAATCAATCTCACAAGTCTAAAACCACTGGTAAAAGTCCAATTTTAAAGCTTGATGTTAAATTTGAGTTGCCAATGTTTAACAGTGAAGTCAATGCAGAGAAACTTGACAATTGGATAAGACAGTTGGAAGTTTACTTGAGGATACAAAACCTTCATGAAGATGACACCAAGATTCAGTTAGCCTCTTTAAGAATGGAAGGATCAACATTGGTATGGTGGGAAGCCAAGACCAAGGAAGAAATTAAAAAACATGGTAAGATCACTTTATCATGGGCTGAATTTATTTCCGCAATTAAGCAAAAATTTTATCCATTAGCTCATTTACAAAAAGGCTATCATGAATTGGCAAAGTTTTAGACAACTTAAAGGACAAAGTGTTCAAGATTACACTCAAGAGTTTAGAAGAAGGGCTCTGTTGTTGGGAATTGATTTTCATAGTCAAGATACTTTGCTGAAATATATAGGTGGTTTACACAATTATCTTATTCATACTATCCTTATGTTCAATCCTACTAGTCTAGACAAAGTTTGTGTGCAAGCTATGAATTTAGAGGCTAGAGGGAAACAATCTTTGTATGAGAATATGGATAGTGAATTCAACGACAAAGGGAGGAAAAGAAATGCAAACTCTAGGAAAGAAAAAGGAAATTTCTTTTGTAAAAACTGTTCCAAAACAAGCCACGATGAAGACCATTGCTGGAAACTTCATCCAGAGCTGAAACCAGAGAAATTTAAAAACAAAGATAAGGCCAAAGAAAAGGGCAAAACTGTTGCAACTGTTGAACAAGACTTAGGGTCTGAATCAGGCGATGAAACTAAAAGCATAACCATGGTAGTAAATAACATAAAGGGGAAAGAGATTGTAAAGGAAAAAAATTCTAGTCCTAGCACTTTAAACTGTCACATAAAAGCTTAAAATGAAAAGAGGAGGATGGAGCTATTTCATATAAGGATAATCTCAAAACACACAAAGATAGACACACTATTTGATAGTGGGTCTTAAGAAAATCTCATCTTAGAAGACTTAGTCAAAAAGCTGAAACTTGAGACCATACCTCATCCAAAGCCATATCCACTTGGATGGATTTGCAAGAATGCTAATTTACAAGTCTCAAGAAAGTGCATGTTGCGTTTCGCCATAACAGCTCATTATGTTGATTTGGTTGAACTAGATGTGGTACCACTTGACATTACAGGTGTGGTGTTGGGTAGTCCATATTTATATGACAGAAAAGCGATATTCCATCTCCATGAGAACAAGTACCATTTGTTCAAGGATGGTAAGGAGTTTATTGTGAGAGCACATTGGAAGAAGCTAGAATCGTCTTTAGCGAATGCAGGGCAATTGAAAAGGCTTGTCAATGCAAGTCAAAATCTGACTTTGTTGATTATTAAGAAAAAATATTTTGTACATAATCATTTTCATGTTATTTCTGATGTAAATGATGATATGTTTTAGTCTGAAAGCAAGTCGTCTTGGGAAGATGACAAGATGTTGCAGAAAGTGCCTTTGGTGTCGATCGATGCAGAGAACAAAGTGTCGGTGAAAGGTGGTGCAAAAATCCAAGAGAGGGTAAAGCATGAAAGAAAAGAGGACACAAAGTTCAACATGGGTCATTGTTGGTTTCAGTATGGCATATTGGTATGGCGAGAAAACTTGGTCGGGAATCGACACAAGTACATGACCCATTCGGAAAAAAATTCGCCATAAGGACAGTTGGCAAGGTGAATCTCAATTTCAGTTTCCTTTGAAGTTAGACCATTGTAGATACAATATGATTTATGCAAATTATAGTTGCTCTTCAGCAAATTTCAAAAATTTGCATTATGACCCAGTCAAGGTTAGCAACGATCGGTCAGCGGATTCAAGGAAGAATTTATCTTTTTATGAGAAGCTCAATTTGATGAAGTTAGGAATATTTCAGTGGTTCAAGGTTGGAAAAGTGGAGAATCAATCTCCTCATCTTCAATTTCTATAAATCAGAGAGCTTTTGGGGTCCAAAAGCTTCCCATTTGGGAGGTGTGATCAGGGGATCATGTCCAAGAGGAAAAAAATGCTCAAAATTGGAACTACTGAGAATTGGTTGCAACCTAAACGACTGGATAGGCCTCGTCACTACGATTCTGGCGCCACAAATGAGACTCAAATCCAATGTCATATGAAGAAGATATTGAAGTTTTAAAATGCCCAATGACCTTCAAAACATGACTTTTGAACACACAAAAATTTGTCACTTTTCAGAAAATTTTGTGGCAAATTTAATTTTTTTATTAAGGTTTTGGAAGCCTATAAGAGTGTGCCATATGGCCTACCCAAAGGCTTCCACGTGGCCCCAGGCCTATGGTTCAAGTTTTGTTCAAAAAAAATTTGGAGGGCAGACCCGACCCGACCTGAACAGAGTCGGGTCACCCTGAACACGTTCGGGTCAGCAATTGGGCACGACACGACCTGAATGAATATGGGTCAGTATTCATGTAGCAGTGAATGGGTTATGGTGGGCAGAGGTCGGCCCAACCTGAAAGCCTTCGAGTCATGGCAAATGGGCGAGTCAGGTCATTTATTTGAACTGGCGGAAAACAAGGGTTAAGCCCTCAGGGATATAGTTTTTAAACCCTGCGACCAGGCACAAAGCCAAGGGCTAAGCCCCTTTCAAACAGTGGTAATAAAATTTTTAAGCCCTCGGGTGCTAGCCCTTATCCAAGTGACCTGCGGGCTATGACCATGGGCGCGGCTTTGGCCTTATCCACCAGCAACACTTAACCGCTCGATTTTTCTGCATGTGAACACTAGTTAAAATGACAGTGAAATTAAATGCCTCTGCTAATTTGGTAGCGCAGTTCTGACAAATTCGGCTTTCCGCCACTTCTAGCGCACCTAACTAGAGTTCATCCAAATTTGGTGGGGTTTCCAAGAGACATTGGGCAGAAAATTGTGGAGGTCATATCTTCTCCAATATTGGACCAATTTGGATGAAATTTTGGTCAATTTTGGGTAGTCTGAGCATTTTGAAGATTTTGAGACAGGTTGCAGAGCCAACAGAAGTGTTCTTCAGCCATTTTTTCTTCAGGGAATCTTGGAGAGCCATCAGGGCCATGATGGAAATGGAGCTACATTGGGCTACACTTCAGTGTTTGAGGTGAAATAAAAGCCATTCTTAGCTTATTTCTATTTTCTGAATTCAATTTCACAGTTGTTTCAGCTTGTTTAGGCTTATTTATCATTGTAAAACCAATTTGAGCAACTTAATAGAGCAAGGACATGCCCATTGGGAGCCTTGGAACCAGAAGATGTAGCCCATGAGGGGTGAACTGCCTCATCATGTTGTTGTGTTGTTATGGTGAAGTTATGCTGCTGTGTATTTCTGATTTAAGATGTTAAATAGTAATTTTAATTAACATTCCCTCACACATAAACTCAAAAACAGTTACCAAAAACACTTTGTTTAAATTGCAAGACATGATAAACACTTTGCACACTTAATTTAATGGAAATGGATACTTTGCACAGCATTACAAATAGTTCCATTTTTAGATCAATGAGAAAGGTTCAAAGAAAAGTCGCAATCAGATGAAAAGGAGTGCCATGATTGCTAGCATGAAGACGATGAGTTATGAGGAATTCAAGATGGAAATGGCTTAATTAAAAGTACATGAGGAGGTGATACAAGAATATGAGGAAAAACAAAGATATGGTTGGACAATGAAGAATAAGAAGGTGAGATGGCATTCATTACAAATGAAGTTAAGGCAAGGGATGTATGACATATTGAGGAAAGAAATCAAATTAGATGAGTATAAAATAAATGTTTTTGAACTAATTTTATTCCTTGATGAAAAATGAGTAAAAGATATTTAGCAAAAATTTATAGAGAGTTTTAGACAGTTTGATGGACTATGGGAATAGTTCAATTCAACATGAAGATGTGGTAGCTAAGAGATTGAATGAAGTGCCTTATGATTTTTAATATAACACTTTGTGTATGAATGTATGTTTGGCTGGTGATGATCAGAACTTAAATGATGTGCTTTGATAGGTTGATGAAGTAATGAAACTACTAGAATAGATGGATGAGATGGAAAAATTACTTGAGAATGTATTTATTTACCTTGAAGATGGTGAATTTGATAGGAAAGTTGTTATAGTAGAGGAAACTAAGGGAGAACATAAATTAATTTATGTTCAAGAGGAGGATGAGCCGACATCATCTCATGGAGATTATGAAAGTACAAAAGATGAGGATTCACTTCATGAAGATATGCTCGAAGAAATTCCAACCATTAGAACACTAAGTGACAATGTCATGCTAGAAGAAAGAAGTGAAAATGATGATATGGAGCTATTAGAGGAGTGGTTGGCAGAAGATCCAAGTGATAGTAATTGTGTAGAGGTTACAAATACAATTCAAAATGATTTTTTAAAATTGTATGAAGAGCTAAATTTCTTAGAGGAAAGGATAGAAATCTGAAGACTGTATATTCAACATGAAAAATCAGAGTTCAAATAAGAGGAAATTATAGTTAAAAGATAATGAAGAGAGGATTGAAAAGTGTGAACAATAGATTGAAAAGGAGGCATTTAAACCAAAATTGGGTTTTATAACTCTTATTATAGAGAAGGATATGCAACGGTTTGAGGACAGTTGCAACAATGAAGTTTAACCAAAGATAGAGGTTGATAAAGTGATTGATGAATTGTGGATGTTGATGAGGAATACATCCAAGAGACACAACAGAAAAAGGAAGACAACTAACAAGGAAATGCAGCTAACTGTAAAATATGCATAAACAAAGAAAAGGGGAAGCAACAACATAAAGTGTGGAAGCCTAGAGAAATAGAAGAAACAAAACAATAACAAGGTAGAAAAGTAGATAAGAATCTACAAACAAAATTCTAGGATCGAGGAGGACTTAGATCGAAACATGGGAGTTTGATGTAAGACCATCTTACCTCCAAGTCAAAATACATTTTGACTAGACTTAGGGGTCTTTCCTTTACCAAGGGAGTTGGTTCCCTAATTGAGTGTAATTATTTAATTATTTGTATTCCATACATTTCTAAGGAAATCTAGAGAAATTTTGTACAAAATATTGAGATTATAATTAGACCTACTTATAAGAATATATCTCAAGAATATTTGGGAGAGTTGGAGAGATCTTAGAGTTAGTTATATCTCTTGAAAGATATGTGGATCCAGAAGGTCCTAGAATAGACGTTTGTTGAGTTATTAGTGGATATGAATTGATTGTATTTCATAATCCTTTTTTGTATAAAAATTAGTCAAGAGGTAGATAAGTAAGAAGGTAAGAAGAGAGTAATATCGAGAGGATTGGTTGAGTGAGGCTGAGTATGGCCACAACACCCAAGAGGGCCAATTACATGTAAATCGGGCCTAAGATGCACAAGGGATTTGTATGCAAATCTATGTACAGTTGTGTGAATTGGCCCTCACTCCCATTAGGGGAATTTCGAGGTCTAAAATGGGCCTCCGAAGGAAATAATAAAATAATAGCTAAACCAATAAAATAATATTTATGAATTTTCAATTCACTTTTTGCACCACAATCCATGTAACCATAGTTAAATTCAATTCAAAAGTTGTACCAAAATAAAATTAATAAAAAAATTGTATTGATGGGACTATAAATAAGAATGAACTTTTCAAGAAAAATTCATTATTATTGAACAAATAATGCATTTATCCTTTGTACTTAAATAACTTAAAATAAAATATAAATATAAATTTATAAATTCTTAATTATATCAGATGCTATTAATTAAAATTTATATTATTTAAATTGTATAATAACATGTAATTAATATACTATATAAAAATAATATAATATAATATAATAAATGTATAGGGATATGCATTTTTTCTTTCAAGAAATATGAAATGACAATAATATATTATTATTCAAAAAGTGTGAAATGACATTTATTGTGAGTACTTTACTTTTACTTTAAAAGTACTTAGAGAACTACCATGGTTAACCATGAATTTTTATCCACCATTGAGAATGTGACAAGTAAGTACCTTTAACTCAAGAACTGCCACCTCAACCATTAGGGATGATGTCATCCCCTAAAATGTGATTGGTTCTCATAAAGTGAATTTTGATTGTACATTTTCCGTAGGAGACCCATTTTAGACCTCAAAATTCCCCTAATGATATATACCTCATAATGCCACACCATCCACTGACACTTGCATCCCATCATTTGCAGGTAGACATAGACTCCCTGACGTGCATATATCTCAAATCCAACCTAAAGATTCACCAACTTATTCTACTGAATCTATAGTTGAAGAACCTACATCCCCAATAGAAGGAGTAATTTTTCTCTCTTCTTCTGGAGAACAACTTCTAGGACAAGAACTACAAGTCCCTAGTGAAGAAGAAGGGAAAACTTATTTTAATATTCCATTAGTAGGAGAACCAGAAGAAGAGCTAGACAATCAAATCATAGAAGCTTGTATTATCTTTTAGGATTCTACAATTGCAGTGGAAGGATAAGGAGAAGTACATAATGTAAATGGTGAACTTAGGATAGAAGGTGGAAGAGGCCAAGGAGGAAATAGAGGAGGAGATGTAGGTATGGGTGGTATAGGTGGTAGAGGAGAACTAGATCCTTATGGATTTCCATTCTTTGATGAAGACACTACAACCACAATGAAAAACATCTCACCCTCTGTTCTCCCTAATTTCCATGGTTTAAGACATGAGGACCCTGAAACATTTATTTTTGGGTTTGAAGTTATATGTAGATCTTATGACTACTTACTTGATCCTCAAAAATTAAAAAATGTTTCAAGCTACTCTTAAAGATGGAGCACTTAAATGGTTCATGAGATTAGGAACACATACTATTAGAACATGGGAAGAAATGAAAATGTGTTCTTAGAAAAATATAAGGATTATTGCATGCCCCATAACCTTAAGGATGATGTCTTTAAGATGATGTAGAAAGAGGATCACTAGTAAAAAACGATGAAATTAATGACCAGGTGACTAAAAAAGTTAGTCACCGCAATTATTTCAAGTGAATTACTACTAAATTTGAGCAATTTTAAGTGATCGAACTAAAAATGACTAACTTAAATGACTACTTTAGTCCAGGAATAAAATATACGACTAGATGATAAGTGACTAAAATAAAAGTGACTAACTTAAATGACTAATTTAGTCTCAAGATAAAATATATGACTAGATAATAAGTGACTAAACTAAAAAAGACTAACTTAAATGACTAATTTAGTTTAGGATTAAAATATATGATTAGATAATAAGTGGCAAAATTAATAATGATGAATGTAAATGACTATTATAGTCCAAGAGTAAAAATATGACCAAATAACAAGTACAACAAGTATATGAATTAGTCATCTATGTCAATAACTTTTAATTGTGTAACTCCATAAATGGAAAATTGTAATTTTGATACCGAAATGTTACATTTCACTATAGGGGTCTCTGAATCCATATGTAGTGTTAAAATTCTCTCAGTCGTGTCCACTATTTCCATCAAGTTGTTGATAAGTGCATGACAGTTCTCCACGCAACAATGTTGGATACCCTACCCCTCATTTACCTCAGAGCGATCATACCTGTGATTCCCCTTGCCACCATGGGCTTCTCCACCTTGACGACTCTGCTTTTGAACTATCGAATCCCCACCCATGCTAGCCCCCCGCTTACGTCCTCCACAACCCCCACGGGCACCCGCACTAGTGATTTGTGCACACCCCACAGTATTGCCACCCTCGCATGGAGCGTCCATGATTATTATCGAGTCCACCACCCCCACAGAGCCATACATATGAAAAGAGTTTCGGTTGACCCTGCACAACCTTACTATTGATACCCATGCTTATTTTTCCTTCACCGATTGCATAATATTTCTATGTCTAGTGGGAAAAAGTATCATAGACTATTCATGAACGAGTGTTCACTTCAAAATCAAGTTTACTCCAAATAACACACATGTAAAGACTACATGATGAGATATTATCTCTTGATGAGATGTGCAGTAGAATAAAAAAAAAATACATTTAAATTGATTCTTAATAATATTATTTATATTTATATAAATTTCACTTCTTTATATCTAAAATATTTTAATATACATATTTTTTATTCCAGATATTTAACACACAAATCATATTTATTTTATACATTCCTTATCACTAAGTTATAAAATACTTTTATTAATATACATACTTTTTATTTTACACAATTGACTAATAAAAAAGAATCGACTGATAAAAAAGAGTCACACATAATCCTCCGCAAAAATAAACCTTAGGACTTGTGAGACCAAACCACAACGCTAAACGACAACCTCAAATCTAAACATAGACGATATTAATATTTGACACACAAATCATATTTATTTTATACATTACTTAACACTAAGTTATAAAATACTTTTATCAATATACATATTTTTTATTTTACACATTTGGGCTAATAAAAAAGAGTCACACATAATCCTCTGCGAAAATAAACCTTAGGACTTGTGGGACCAAACCACAAAGTTAAACCACAACTTCAACGATATTTTACCTAGCCACTCAAACTAAGCTCCAGAGGTCGTAAGGAAAACACGGTTCTTTTAGTGAAATATAAACCATCGAATGGATAGACCACCCATTTATATTCAAATTTTAGATGGCGCCATGACCGACTCGTTGATATTTTTAAAGGAATCTAAACCGAACTTTTCTTACAATGTTATGGGAATGGATGTACTCGACTGTCCGGGGGCTGTATCGTCTGGTTTTCATCAGCCATGTATACCTTGGCATCAGTACTAAGTGATTTGGACACAATTTGTTGGGTTTTCTTCAGAATTGAGGCGATTTCAACCAATTTTTAGGGTATTGATGGATTCCAGGGATTTCGCTCCATACCCTAGTGTCTGTGATTCAGACTCAGTCGTTATGGGAGAGTTTTTCCCCAAACGTTTGGTCGTTTTCTAGGGTAATTTCAGAAATAAAAGACAGGAAAGGTTTAAGTGGAAAGAGCGCAACATACAACCCAAATTGCGGCAGGCCGGAGCATTAGGGGAATTTTGAGGTCTAAAATGGGCCTCCTAAGAAAAATGTACAACCAAAATAAACTTTATAAGAACCAATAGGATTCAGGATGATGATGTCAACCATGGGGGATGATTCACCATTTTTTAAGTAAAATGGTAAAAAGAATAAAATAATAATAAAATAATAAAACTACTTTTTCAACTCGTATTTTCAACTTATCTCCCAAAGTTTTTACCCAAATTTCGAGCGGGAGTACTCGTTGGATGCAAAATTTAATTACTCATCCAAGGAGTACCCATGTTGCATACTTTCGATGGACCCTACTATGCGAAAAATGATAAATACATGAAAAAACGTGATTGCAATCACTTTTTTCATGTATTTCTCATTTTTCATGTAGCAGGGTCCATGAAAAGTATGCAACAGTCAAATTTTGCATCCAATGAGCAAATACCACTTATTTGGAATGAATTAATACAAGTTAGTAGTTTTTTCTTTGTTCCCTCTAAAATTTGATGATGTCATCAAATCTTACTTTATTATTTCCACTATTATTTTATAATTTCCTTAGGAGGCCCATTTTAGACCTCAAAATTCCCCTAATGAGTTCAACTCGATCTTTGGATTGATGACACTGGGAGTTGCAGTGAATCAAATATGGGTAAGATCTTCGTTTAAGACTTTAATAGTTTTATCTTTATGTTATGAAGAAAAATTAATTAATTTCTGCTAGTCCGCCTGGTTTATGTCCATTCAAAGTGTTAGAGAAATTAAAATATGTGTATTCTCATGTTGGTCAGATATGCCTGCTACCAATGAAATTTAAGAATTTTTGGATTCCTGCTATATTCGATAATAAGATAAATACAATTTCTTGTTTAGGAAGAGCTGTGATATTTTGTTCGTTTATAACGTGTTAGCATTGTTGGTCATGCCAACGCGGATACACGTCCTTGGGGTATTTGAACCCATGTCTGAGCAAGTAAAGTATTTTTTGGCCATAGTCTGCTCAATTGTGTTTATAACGTCATTGTTGCGGTATTTTTATCCATTTTCTGCAAAGTGAGGGGAATTTTATGTAACTTACAACTTACTAAATTTCAGCTACAAGTTTTCCAACTAGCACTTTCAAACCTAAACGATCTTGCAACTGTGACGAAATCTTCTCAGCGCTAGAGCATCTGGGATACACTGCAAACCTTTTTAACTACTAAGAATGTTGTAAATTCTAAAAATGGGTGCAAATTTGCCAGATTTGGCTTTGCAAGCCACTTGAATATACATGTCCTTGTCCTGTAGAGAACGGTTTCATAACCCCATATTAACTGTCTGTCTTACTAGACATTTATCTGATTTCTGTCTATAGCATCCAAAAGACAAAATATTTTGCAGTTTATACATGGAATTGCAAGAGCGGTTGTTCTCTTCTCTTATCATCACAACAACCTTTTGTACATGGATTTCATGAATCTGTAACAAATTTGTGCAGATTTCTGCCGGTTTGATGAAGTGGGTGAAGATTCGAGACTGCCATCATTATGGAGAAAGTCGTTGGTATAACAATTTTTCGTTGAGTATTATGGATGATGCTCAGTGTTTGAGGTTGAGGGAGAAACTGAAAGCCTTCTCATATCATGGCTAACGGTCAAGGGTTTCATGGCATTTCAACTACCTAACTGTAGAAGGTAAATTATTTTGTTTTCTCTGGGAAGTTGTTAATACGTATTCGGTTAGTAAGAATGAAAGGTAGTCATAGGGATGGGTTGGATCTTCTCCCCTCTCTTTTCTTGTATTCATATCTTCTGTGTATTAGAGCTAGCAATTTATCAGTGAAATGAATGCACGAGAATCAATATTTAAAACACGTCATCTCCCTCCTATAATTCATAACCGTTCAAGACTGCTTGGTCAAGTAGTTAATTCATTGCCCTCTCAGTCTGGATCCTTTCCATTCTCTCTTGTAATTATTTGCTTGCGGGGGTGACTGATAGATGAGAAGTGCCTAGGTCAATATCTTGACTTGTTGGGCTTGGGCTGGCCTTAATGAATGCTCCCCGAGCTAGGAATCAATCAATATGAGAGGCATAATGAGTAAGTATGGAATGAAAGGCTAGGTAGTGGGGGTGATGGCCCCGAAGATTGGAGGGATCATCTATAACAAGGATAGGGAGGGATTTGATTCCCTCTTACTTAAATTTAGATGAAGTGGTTGTATATAGATGCGATTCTGTTGGTCCATAGTCAGATAGTAGTAGTTGATCCAGTTGATACGTCTGACTGAAATGTTCGATAGGTCTCGCCCTTGATAGGGATTCAGCCCCCTCTATTTGTTTAGGGTCCCTCATGCTACTTTCCTCAGGAGAGCAACTTAACCCTCCTCCACTAAGTTTATTCCTGCCACCAATCGCTCTGTCATTGGTTCCCATCAACACTTTCAATCCCTAATCTTGTATTCATCCCCCCCCAGTAAATCCCTCCGACTTAATCCATTTTCGCCAGGTCTCTATTTGTTTATCCAACCCCCCTGGGAGGATCGAACTATAGCACGTTCCCAGCCAACAAGACCAAGCCAGTAATACTAGTGAGCCAGATTCTACTTGTTCCTATATGATGTCACCATAAATATTTACTTGCTGCCATGAAAAACAAAGACAATAGATCTCTTTAACATATGATCTCGTCATAGAGATGTTGACAAAGGCCCTGAATGGATTGGTTCTTTATTTCATGAGGAAAGCCAGAAGCGTAGCAGCACAATTGGGTAGCGACACAATTGTTGGGTTGGCTATTAGTTCTTCACCTTAGCTCTGAATAGGCAAGAGATATACTATAGCCAATTGTCCACCCAACAACCCTATTGAATGTTCACTCTCACCGATAGCCACGTAGATAGACCTTTCCTCATTCAATAAAAAATCTATCTTTCCACGAGCTGACTTTCAAGGAGGTGGACAGGATATGAGGTCAACTATCCACCTAACTGTCTAAATGGATAAAAGGATAAATTGATTTCAATAGGGCTAGGTTATATTCCCCTTCAATGCCCTTAAGTTTCCTTTCAGTGCCTTCCAAATTGCGAGACCTAGGGAATAGAACTCGCACCAACTGCAAAGATTCTCGGTGTTTTAGTTTATTTGGAAATTTTAATGCGTAGAATTGGGACACACAACAGTCGTTAGGTGTTTGTTAAGATACATGCAATATGGAGAGTCACAAAAATTTCAGAAAAGCATCTACAGAATTTGTGACTGTGGCATATTAAAACAGCAAGGAAAACAAAAAAAAAATAAAGACAAAGTATAAATGTAAATGTCACGTTAGGTATGTATGACCTTTTGGCCATGTTCCACACCATTTGAGAGGTCATAGATGAGGAAGGTCACCTCTAGGAGTTCCAAAACAATTTTGGAGAGCCCATTAGCAGTGGAATTGAGTTCATGCAACATATGTGTGAAAGAGATCCCTTCAAAAGAGAAGAGAGTGTCCTTTATGTCTTAAAGATTACAGTGAAGTTAGATATTCTCGATTTGGATTTAATTGTTTCCTCAGTAGATGGCAAGCCTCAAATGCCCCATGGACCATTACTTGATTGTTCTTAACAATTTTTAATGAAGAAAATTGTAGCAAGGTGCACAATGCAATAAATTATGAATGGTTGTTTGTACCTTGCTTAAGAACGATACCATATGGGTACATCATGTGATTGAGTGATAAATAAAACCACACTAACACCACATTGTGTTAGGTGCCCTTAAGCTACTCTGTAAGAGGGCACATGATCAGGATGCACCTCCTCTATGGCTTGTGATCAACTTTATGATTCATGCATAATTTTACCACTAAACCCATTGTGATCTCTAGAAGGATGTTTTGAGTGTTGACGATAACTTTGTTCCTAGCCTACCAAATATTGTTTACCAAAATAGTGGGGATGCCCATGGAAGAAGTTGTCCTTATTTTCCAGCCATGTCATGAGATTGTCTGCCAAACTTGTGGAAGACCACAAGCCATTTATATGCAATTATGACACTACTATGTTGATTACTTGCATTGTGTATGCATAGGAGATAATTAAGTGTGCAATGCTCTTTAATGAATATTCGCATTAATAGTAGAAACTAGGACCTTCCTAGTTCATCCTCATGAGATTGTCCCAAGTTAAAAGCTTGTTATTTAATGCTAGTCAAAGTGTAGTTTTATATTTTAGGGGTGCTTGTATTTTTTGTCGACGTTTCCATTGACAGTGTGTTTCCCCAGTAAATAGGGAATCAATGTGAGAATCGTAGCCCAATTTTGTAGTGAAGTCCCCATTGTTGGGATTTTTTGACAATAACAACTTCACATTGATCTCCTTCCAAATTTTGATGAGATTTGTAGTGAGGGGATTGAAACATGTTTCCCATTCTACAACATCTTGTCCTACAAGGTGCAAATTTGTGAAATTTTTCCATCTTGTAGGCCCCCATGCCAAGGGGGATTATGCTTTTGCATTTGTGAGGACATAACACCACTTTTAATTTAAGTGCTTGGTGAACTTGTTTGATAATCTATAGACATCAACTAATCCCATGCATGGATCTAGTCCTAGCTTCACGCTTACACGATTACCAATTTGTGATGTAGACCATTCTCCAATGAGAGGGAAGGCTAGTATGAAGTATTCTAGACATTTGATCCCTTTCTAGATTTCCTTGGTTAGTAGATCTAGTCCACGAATGTGGAGGATGGGAGATATTTGGATTTGGGAGTTTTCCCCTAGAGGGATGTGTTATGAATTAGCTGCCAAAGGTTCTAGGTTACTAGTGCTTTGCTGAAGAGAACAATATTTTTGAACCCCCAACTGCCAATTTTTTGGGGAGAACAAGTCTATTCCATTTTACTAGGGGATGCTTTTGTTGCGTCCTTTGCTAGGCCAAAGGAAATTTATACAAGAATTATATATATATATATATATAGGAAATTTATACAAGTCTTTTAAATTTTTAGCTTTTTATTTTTTTATATATATAGAATAATTTTTTTGTTAATAAATTCTCCATTTATTTTTTTTGAAGAAAAAATCATAATTTTATTCAACTTGAAAACATGGACAAAATTACATTTTGCAAATGCACGAGGGCATAACAGTCACATTAGCCAAAAGGCCTACCAAAAACAAGAGCTCAAAGCTCCATAGTTCACATTCCTCCAATAGAAGGTCGATGAAACATCTTTTCAAAATTAGTCTCGTTGATTTACTTCTTTATTTTTTGGAAAGTTGCATGCACGTAGGCTTTTCAAAACCTAGAAGGAGCAACAAAGAAATCCTGAACCCCCCATTAAAAGAAACTTGGGCACATTCTACCCAGAAACCCCAAGAAACCCACACAAAAATTGTGGCAGAAACACTTGGCAGATGACAACAACTGCAACAACAACAACATCAAACACCCATGAAAAGAGAAACCTAGCCAAGACAACTTAAGAACCACCATGAACCTGCACCGACAAAGCCTACCTCCACTAGAGCAGAAAAAAAGGGCATGAATTGGGGATAAGATGACTATAGAGTTGCCACACCCCACCCCCCTCAACTTCCTTCGCAAGATCTAGGCCAACCGTAGAAAAGAGAGGCTTGAAACTAGACAAATGACGATTATGCAGTTGTTACACCCCAACCCCCTCAACTCTCTTTGTAAGATCTAGGCCAACTTAGAAAAAAAAATTCACAGGATGAAGATTTCAATGAAAAATGACCAAGCATCAAGCACAACATCATGGTGGTGACGATCCAAAGCAACAACAATGGTGTTCGAACTGGATCATGGAAGAAAAAATAGTATAGAGGGTTGCGACAATAAGGGTTTCTGTCGTCAAGCTCTCCTCCACAATAAACTCTCCACTTATTAAAAAATGTTTTA
This sequence comes from Pinus albicaulis, assembly GCA_034641835.2. Taxonomy (NCBI): domain Eukaryota; kingdom Viridiplantae; phylum Streptophyta; class Pinopsida; order Pinales; family Pinaceae; genus Pinus; species Pinus albicaulis. The sequence continues at coordinate 123,175 of JAXQQM020077725.1, read as the reverse complement.
ATATTTACATTCAAAATCATTTCTATTTTTAATTTTTAATTTGAAAGGTCCATTTTTTTCAATTTAAAAGAAAATTGTTTCCTTATTTTTGTAATTTTAGGCACCCCACAAAAGATGGCGTTGGAGATAATGATGTGTTGTGATTCAAGTTTTAAATTTGAGGTTTTGGATTGTAGTGGGCCCATCTATCATGCCCTCCATATCAAACTAGTCATAATTTTAACCTTGATGTGAAAATGCAAGTGCTCACAGTAACGCCACTTTTTGACTCAAGGTTTGATTTCAAGATCTTAAGTTCACAATGGTATTTAATTTTTGAGGCCACAATTTCAAACAAGTTGTAATTTTAACTTTGTAAACAAGTTGGGTTGTTACTAATATCATCATTTTTTTGTTGTTTTTTTTTGGGGGGGGGGAGGGGGGGTTGATTTTAAGGTTTTTGTTGGCAATGTTACCCCTCTTTTTAGTAGCGGTACCATAATATTTTTTTTGGATAAGTAGGGTAGTTTGTCCTGGACGAGTTGGTTGCATTTTTATTTTTGGGTACCTTCATGTTTCCCAAGGCCCTCTCATATTGTTTGAGGCACTTCATGTTTTCTAAGGCATTGGTCATATCTCTTGAGGCAGTTTTTGGGTTGTTTATGTACACTTGGACCTCTCCTATGCATGTTGTGTGGATTCTCCTTGAATGCTGTCCTATTTATCCCTTTATGATTTGATTTGTACTTGTAAGGATTGGTTTACAAACATGGCAATCAGGAGGGATTCATCATAGATTTTCGGTGACATGGAAATGTGAGGTGGATAATGTCACTCCCTTGTTGCAACTTAAATGATGTGGAAAACGCTTTTTTGAAGTATCTTCGAGAATAAACGACCTAGAGTGGATATTAATTGGATTATATTTTGATGTCACTTGACTATTTGGGAATTTTAACACCCAAATTGACTTGCAAAACTTATCTTCCATGCTTCATGGGATGCCACTAGGAAAATCATGACCATGGTCCTTCATTTGGAGCATTAATTAGAGGTGTGTAGCCATTATTTTTCCCTAATTTATGAAGCTGTTATGATGATGTTGTTGTGTTAATGCAATTTTTCATTCTTTTAATTAAACAAAGAGAATTGTCTCATTTGTGAAGACAACATAATTATATTTTTTCCCTACGCATGAAGGGATATGCAATGGACTGGTTTATGAAGCTTGGAAGGGAGCATTTGCATCTTTTATAGATTTTATAAAGTGGACCAGAAAAGGTTGGAAGTCATAGTGACAGGTGTCTATAATATATCTTATTATATCAGGAATCATGCTTTTACAAATACTCTAGTATTGAGTTGTGATGACGTGCTTGTTTATACTAGGTATGCTTCATTGGAAGGTGGTTCATTCATATATCAAGCATGGATAGGTAAGGACACTCTTCTTAGTAGCAAGAAAAATAACATAGAAGCTACCCTCTCTATGAAGCCTTTTAGGTAGTTTGTCTCAATAAATATTTTGGCCAACACCTGTTTTTTTCATTGTTGTGTGCTTTACTTCTTTGTATAAATTAATACTTTATGCATTACAATTGAAGGGAAATCCCTTTTCCATAATATATGCTTTTGAACTTTTCACAAGTGATGGTTAAACTTGAGAGGAAACATATTGTAAGTACATATTACAGTGGCCATTTAGAACATGAAAAATTCTATTAAAAGAATATGTATACATATCACAGTTTGTTTTTGAAGTTTGCAAAGACATTTTTGCATGGCTTGGGAGGAGAACACACACATTATTTTGATCTTAAGACAGATCATGGATTGATTTAGTTTGAATGAAAAAATGGGAAAGTGCATCTATTATGGACTCATGGGATTTAAAAATTACTTTCTATGACACAACCACTTTTTTTTAAAACAACTACAGAATTTGACATAAGACTAAGATTTGTCCTTGTCAGGAAAAGGCACATTTGGTGATGTAGGTCAATTTTCCTTTTCTATGGCAATGTTCATTTTGAGAGCCATTTTTGTATTGTTATGAAGGTTCCAAAATCCCAGAAAATCTCAAGTTGGCAAAGAGTTGTAAAGGTTTTCTGAGTGATAGAAATGTACAACTGAAATTTAGGAATCTATTAGTTTGACTATCTGTCATTCGATTGAGAAATAAATATGATTGTCCCATCCCGTAATATATAAAATCGAGAAGTTATAGCACATATTTGGGCCTACATGGTGTTTTTTATTGTTGAAAATATTCTTGTCATTCACCTTATTCCAAGGTGATGATACTTGGTTATGGCATGGGGTTTATATAGCTTTTAGTCCATAATTTATTATCTAGTTTATCATCACATCTCCATTTAGCCAGAGTCCATTGAACTTGAATAAGTGTCCACATTCTTTGCTATTTTAGAGATTGTTTGTGGTTCACTTTGTGGAAACCAGAAGAACTATGAAATTTTTTTAGCTTTCATTGCTTATATTGTTGGAGGGATCCCACCATTAGTTATACTTTGTGCCTCTATCTCTGGTAATATTTCAACCTACAAGGATAAATGCTACAAAGCGAAATTCTTAAATGGATTTTTCAAATTTGACAGAACCAAATATTCAAGTTCTTCTATTTCTATAATAAAAAGGATCAAATAATACTTCAAGATTCTATAAATGCCAAAATATGTGTTTTGGAAACTTGTTTACTGCTGCTTCAACATAACTTACAACAAAAACTTATTTGTTGGAGGTTTATAGTATATAATCAAGACTTTCACTCTAGTGTAATCCAGATTCCAAACAAACGCTATATGATTTATGGCTACAAAACTTCAAAGAGAATGAACCATACCTTTGTAGGTTTGAATGACAAATTCACTGTGTGTTGTAGATTTCAGATGCTTCAAAACAACCCTTGCATGCCAACTCAGATAGAGGTCTCAAACATGTATTTGAACATGTGATACGACATTGGCTTCTATCACGAGACTATATGAGTTAGTGCTTGGTCATTTGTGCACTATCGACATCTTCTTAGACTACCTTAGGAGTACTATAGAGGTCAAATAGGAATTCCCTCTCTCACTAACTCTCATTCGGTTCTATATCAATGAGATGGACTCCTTTCTTAGGAGCACATATAGGATGGTGTTGATTGTCTTCTACCCGATGTATTGATATCCTTGCTTTTAGTTTTCAACATGATAATCTTGGCACCTCACCTAAGGGGTTGTAGAGACAAATTGAGGCCTTGTCCAACTCTTGTGATCTTTGATAGTTGAAATTTGAACTTAGTAAGACTAAGGTTATGATCTTCAACATGTCTCAGCATGCTCTCTTTGACTAACATTTTTACGTTGGAGGAGATGGGATTCAGATTACTACAACCTACACATACTTGGGGGTCAAATATTAGGAGTCTAGCTTAGCTTGAGGCATGGAATATGGTTTACTTGGCTAAATATATAGTGCTCTAGGACATCTCTTTCAAGATGCACCTCTTTGGACATGATCATTAGAGCCATGATCCATTATGGCTTCAAGGTCTGGGGACCTGGCTTGCTTTGGGTTGATTGGGATAGGATAGAGAGATTCTAAAACCTTATATTACGATGCTTCATCTACTGCTAACATGAAATTCCTTAATCTATCATCTAGGTGGAGTTCAGGGTATTGCTTCAATAGACCCCTCCTTGGTGTAATTGTTGTGGGTTCTTCTTAACTGCTTCAGTTAGTGGCCATTTATATCAATCAACTTGCCCTTTTTAGGTAATATTTGGACACTCTAGGTCAGATCCTACTATCTAAATGTGACTTAACCTAGGAGATTAGAGAGCATATCTACAACTACATCCAAATCACTTGGATTTCCCTCCTTGAGGGCATTAGCTTGAATATTTCATTTTATTATTTTGAGTGCTTTATGTAGCTAAGTGCCTTTCTATACCAATAGATATTGGATGCACAACCTTAGGATTCCCCTTGGTTCATTCAGAGTGGGCTCCCACTATCTTTGGTTTGAGATAGCTCACTGCATCACACACCTCAAATGGAATTTTCAGCTATGTGATTTACAAGAGATCAAGTTGGGGGAGCACATTGTCTTCAAATGTTCCATCTATTAGGAGATAGCACTGTTACATATTTATTGGATATATTATTGACTGATAACACTTGCTGTGTGGTTGTTTTGTGACGACTCACATCTTTTTCATCAATTTTAAAGTTCGGTTTGTTGCCTAGAGTCTATAGCCCAGGGATTAGGAACTAGGTCTTGCCTAGCTTTCCATTTTAAATCTTAAAAGACGAAAACAATATCATTTTGAAAATATGTTTTTTTAGCATTTGAAGGATAGATCTGTAGGCTTATCATGGATTCCTCCCTCATGTTGGAGGAGAGTTAGCCTTATGTGAGAAGGATGATCACCAAGGTGACAATGCGTGATGTCCTCAAGTAACTTTGGGGTTTGTAGTTGATAATTGAATCTATATTTTGAAGCACAAATTTTAGAGGTAGCAATGAAGTGCTTTTCTCCTTGGATTTTTGGAATGAGTTTGTCCCAACAACTTTGCAAATGCTAAATTTCTATTTTGTCTCATATCATTTTAAATGCCTTTCTCTTTCAAGACAATACTAGTCAGTAACCTTGAGGGCTCTGATTGACAATATTTTGAATCCTTGCAAACCAACATCCCTGTGGAAGTGTTAATGGTTTAGTTTTTGGATCTCTTTCTGAAGATATTATCAACCACCGCATGTTATTTATTTTGAATAAATAACATGAGAATCTACATAAATACGATAGAAATAAATAACTCTTTTATAATGTAAATGATACTATGTAAAGACCAAATTAATTGTGCATCAAAGTTACTCGTTTGACAACATGCATTGTTTATGGTCTTTGGAGCAGGTTTCATCTTCTTCAAGAGTTTGATGAGGAGAAGAGAAGTTGTTGAAGATGCCTAGTTGGTCATAATAGGCAGTGGTGGAGAACTCATTCCAATGACATTATGGTTGAGACTTGTCTGAATGATGATCATGGAAGTCACTCTTGAATCGTAAATCTGTTGAAGGTTCTAGCTCGATTACAGAGTAAATTTCTGCTCTTCTCCTTTTTGCTTCATTGAAGAAAAACAAAAATAGTGGTTTTGAGTCCTTTATGTAATCTTATTCTAAGAGTTGAATTCTTCTTTTGAATGTGTTGTGTTGGTTTTCGGAAATTGATTTTGATTGGAAATGAATCATTCATTTATGGCTTCTTTCTAAATTGCACTTTCAACCATTTCTTGGTACTTTTGAGGGCATTCATCCAAAGAGTGGCGTTCTATGTGAGTGAGGAGAATATGAATCATGATACAGTAAGACATTCATTTGGTTAAAGTTACTACGTTTAGGAAGTATTGGCCATAGTTAAGAGGTTTTGATTGGTGAAATGTTGTGAGTTAATAAGATTTTCTTAACATGTTACACCAAAAACTTGTTTCTAAAACATTTGAGGCACCTTGAGGGGTATAGAGATTCAGAAAAGTGCTTTCAATTCTTATTTACTTGAGTAGAGGACCTATAATTATTTTGGTAGTTCATCTTAGCATAGATGCTAAGAAACATAATATGATATTTAGTAATATTTTTGTAAAGAATATATGGGTGGAAAGAATTTGGCATCTTTTAGAAGCCTTTCTCTGAATCACTTCACTTGATTGGCTAGTCTGAAAGGGTTTCTAGCATCCAACTTTTTTGTCTATCTGACTATCTCACCATATTGGCTGAAATCGACTACGCCATAAACACCCTCTCCAATGGGAACATTATTTATTCCAATTTCAAATGAGAATGTATCACTAATTTGAGACAATATTATGGTGAGAAACCAGTCATCATTATCTGTATTTAAGGACTGTTCCTGGAATCCCTAGTTATTGGTGAGGCACCAATCCTCATTCTCTGCTCAACTTCTGCTACCTTCTTTGCCAGTGCATTCTTCAAGCAAGCAATCTGCAATATTAAAGATTAGGAAACCTTTGACTCTTGAGTGCTCTATAGGACAACATTCATTATCAAGATTCTTAAACTACTCATAGGTCCTCAAACAAACAGACCAAAATATCCCTTGTTTTTAGTCCTTTTGATCCATGGAGAACAAATAATACTATCATTCAGAAAGCAACATATTTTTCAAGAATCATTCTAACACAAACCTGTTCTTTCAGCTCCCTAACCTCACCACTTTCCTTGTTGGAACGTGCAGCACCAAGTTCAACAGTTGCAACCCTCTCTGCAAATTTTAGAGTGTCGATTGTCTCCCCATGTGCATCTAATTCAGGACTTATGTGCACAAACATTATAGTTTTTTCCTGTCCTCCTTAAGAACAAAGTCCAACATCATTACCACCCCAGACTAGAGAAAAGTGGTAGTTTCCTTCCACAACTATTCATTAAGGAAAAGATTGAATTTGTTACCTAAAGAATCCTGAAGCAGTTGTGTGAGCTTGTTATTTCGGTAAGGAACATGGGAACTCTTTTGTGCAAGAGCAGCAATCACGTCTCCTAAAGCTGAAAGTGATCTGTTAATACGATGTGCCTCCTTTAACCTATCTCTGGTGGCCTCGGATTTGTCAACTCTCTCACTTCCAGCAAGGTCAACAAGATGAAGACACCCTTGAAGAATTGTTCCAGAAGTAAGATCTCTGCCTTGAACATGCACTGTCAAAACACTCTCCGAAGATTGTGTTTCAAACCTGTGCGAATGGCTGCTCCGATCATTCAGAGAAGTTGCTCCCACAACACGGTTCTTGTGTCCAAGGTTCATTAACTCCATCACAGCAGATGTAGATGCAACGAGTATTAGATTTGCATCTGGCACATTGAGTCCATTCTGTTGTGAATTGTTGCGGATTCCAATATGCTATGAGTCAAGGATTATTTTATTCTCAGAAACTGAAACCCAAAGATCAAGAAGGATATCTTTTATTGGAATTTTCTGAAACAAGAAGACCTCGGACTTGTTCATTGTATATTTCAATCATTTGAACAACAACCTCATATATAAGCAGATTTAGCTATTATTCTCGTAATCATCAAATTTGAATAAGAGAAAAATAAAACCAGGATAAACTCTATCATAGTTTAGCTACCCAAGATAATAGAAGCTGTAAGCCCCATTATAAGCTTGCAGTCGAAATTCCATTTGACTTCTTATTATAATATATGGCAGTGCTTGCAGTTATAGCTGATGGATCAAGTCTATTTTTCTAATTTAAAGTTGCAATGAGACCAAATTTCTTTATTCGATCTAGTTAATAAGAGAACCAAAAGTTGAGATTGGTTTTGCTGCACTAGCTTAACCAATGATAAAAGGTCAGCCTTGTGGTAACATATTAAAATGCATGATACTGTAGCTTACCCATACCTAAAGGGTTTGATATTAATAAAGAGTGAAGATTTTCTATATTATTCTTGTGTTGATTATTATGAATAATCTGATTTATTTTCTGAAGTTAAGGATTTCTCTGCTATATTATATTTGAGATCTAAGGTATATAACAAATGGTAGCCAAAGGGGTAGGGTGGCCCTTTGATACACTACAGATACCAAGTGAATTTGGTTTCTATGATGGCTAGGGTTATAGCCCCTGGGGGGTAGGGTACCTCTTTGGCTACCACTTGTTATGTACTTCAGATCTGAAATATAATATAGCAGAGGAATCCTTAACTCCAGAAAAATAAATCAGATCATTTACACATAATAATCAACACAAGAACAATGTAGAAAATCTTCCCTCTTTATTAATAACAAGCCTGTAACACCTCAAAATTGATCCTTTTATGGAAGGAATCCACTCCTGATCCCTTGCTTCTTCAAGGGGGTAACCTCCTAATGATTTAATGCTCCAGCCTCCAATAACAACAAATTTTCCACACACCATCTAAGGAGTTATTCATCCTAGATTAGTTATGAAGAGAACTCTAACCATAATAGACTTCTAAGTTCTAACTACCTAGTGGACCTAAATTAATAAGTTCCCATTACATTTATCAATACCAATTACTATAGTGGGCCTTATTTAATAATATAGTGGACTACTCTTGTGAATAACGGAAACAACAATAGAACCAGAAAGCAGTCGAGGTTGCCTGCCTTGCATTGAATGGTCTCCACTATTATTAATCTACTATCATTCCCCTTGGGTTCCTCCCTAGATATCCCATATTATCCCTATGGGTACACTACAGATACCAAGGGAATTTGGTTTCTGTGATGGCTAGGGTCATAGCCCCTGGAGGGTAGCTCACTTGGGAAAGCATGCAAATGTGTTACTTAAAATATTATGAGGCCTCAAATTGAAATCCAAAGATCAAGAAGGATATCTTTTATTGGAACCGTCTGAAACAAGAAGACCCTGGACTTGTTCATTGTATATTTCAATCATTTGAACAACAACCTCATATATAAAGGTATCCTTTCTTTGTTTTGATATCTGGAATAATTCATTCAAGGCTCGATAGTTCACACCCCAACTATCCTCTGTAATCACCTTAGGAGTCAGCAGGAACATCACCAACTGTTGAGGGGGTTCTGAGACCAACTTTTTGAAAGCAAGACAGGGCATTAATAGATAAATAAATTCTTTTTCAACTTTCCACCAATTGACCCTTTGGCCTTTTAGACTTTCCTTTGGAGCTAAAGCATGAGAACCAACCTCTCAAATCTTCATGTGGCCATTTTTTCTTAATATGCTGCAGGCATTCAAAACCCTTATGTGAAACATTTTCTGCCTGTTGAGGTGCTGAGGCAGTTTCCTTCTCTATGGGATCAAACTTTTGTTAGTATGAGAAAAACTGATCACAGGCTATAAGCTAATCTGTTTTTTCAGTTTTACCCATAATTTTAGAATGAATTAAAAAACACAGCTTCAACAAATTCTGCATAAACTGAAAAAATCGTTGTGTGCAGAATAAGCTATATAGCATCCTACAGGTTGATTTTGTGAGATTTATCTGGCACAAACCTCTGGATTCTTGTGCTGCTGAGTTGTCAAATATTTGAAAATAAATGAAGCGCTCTTGTGCTGCTGAATTGTCAAATTTTGTTACATTTCAGGCTGGAGTCATAAAATATTTTTAATGTGTGATAGCATATCTTCACCAGCAGGTGTCAAATGTGCCTAGCCCAGGCAGTTAAGTAATCATAGTTGGGAATATCTTGAACAAATTTAAATCTTCTGGCTTGGCAGGGCCTACTTAGTTTTAAGAATAATTGTTGGGAGAAATCTTGAATGAACAATAGAGTCTCCATCTAAGAAGAAATTTGAAAGGAAGCCCCAGTGATATATACAATGAGAATTTCAAAGCCGAACACAATACCATATACAAAACTAACTAGATATAAAGAGGCAAGGCTTCAACTGTTGCAAGTAAGCAAAATACACATAATCAGAACTCATAGAACGTCTGTGTGAGCCGTGATTATTAGAAATACCATATTAGGGCAACTGTTAAATTATAGCCCTTATAATATTGTGTTGTTGAGAAATTTTGAAGATGGAACTAAGATCATGAAATAAAATCAACATGGGATCCAAACGAGCAATCACTCAACTATAGGCAGCATAACTTCTTTGCAGATCATTCCCTTTCAATAAACTGAATTCGGCAAGTATAATGGAAACTCTGACTGAGAATATAATCATAATCCCCTTTCCTACAATTGACAAGATGACTGATGTCCATATTTAGTTCAGCTCTAGAAGCAAAGATCACCCCAGACAAATGTGAAGTTAGGACCAGTCTAGACAAGCAAGGCACAAAAATTAGAGCAAAGTATTTCTAGGCAAGAATTTCTTCAACAGTGAACTCATTCCCTTATTAGTTTTGCAAGACAGTGCTTCAAACTGCAATTGACTAACTAGAAGATGGTTGTTATTACCATTGTGTATGTATTTCCAGAACCTGTTTTCCCATATGCAAAAATGCAAACATTGTAACCATCCAGAATAGATATGATCAATGGCCTGGTATCCAAAAACACTTCCTCTGCAATTCAACGATGAATAGTGTTATGATTTAAGAGATTGCACCTTACAATCATGCAAAAGGTTTTCAACACTCTAAAAAGAGAGCCAACCTTGAGTAGCAGATGTTCCAAATACTTTGCTGAATGTGAATGAATTACGTATATCCTTCCTTGATTTGCAGGATTTGCAATCATAATTTGACCATCCTCCCCAATATAATCCACTGTACTCTGGCAGTTGGATTGGCCAGGAAAGAATGGTCTGACTCGGAAATACACCCTTATGCTTCCTAAGAAGAATAAGAAACACAGACTCAGCTTGAAGTTCGATATACAAAACAACATAAATTTGTTATCCTATCAAATGTCATCTGTTGTGCTTTCACTACCAGCTTGGTCAAGCAAGTATGCCCTGCCTCAACTTCTAAGTGTATGTTTTATAAGCAGAATAAGATAACATAGCACCATGCAAGAAGAGGCCAAAGTGAAAGCAGATTACATAATTCGATATTCTCTGCCAGAATTACTAATGCTCATCTTCTAGGCCCGAGGCAAGGTCGAACACTCAATTCAAACACAGAGCCCACAGTCACAGGAAGATGCAGCATAGATAAGTTTTTCATACATCTACACCTTTTTGGAAGCAATCTTACCCAGTTCATTCATCCATCTCCTACTCTATTGAACCAACCTCGTTGCTAACTTCCCAATTAGTGGGAGCACAAGCTTCTTTAAATGCATAGTAAACTGCCCTTTTCTAGCATTTTTTGGCCTTTTATGTTCCTACTACAAGCCATGGATATGTTCCCCCCACATCGAATTAGCTAAAACTATTCATTCGCACTGAATTGGGAATAAAGATGCAACATATTTGATATATACAATTTAAAGAGACTCCTAATTCCTACTCCATTATAATATTTTTGAGACATGTCAGTTAAATTATAACACTATGAAAGACAAACAGGAAGCACGCCTTTTAGATCCTGAACTTGATTGTATAGTTGTTGATTTTCCTCTAGAAATTTGTGGTAGCCTGCTGCAGCTTGCGCTAGTCCACACATATGCTTTCCTGTGCAGAAAAGAAATACAGTCAAAATTGAAGAATGCAAAAAAAGCGTGATTCAAATAATAACAACTGTTTGTGCAAAGCTCTCTAAGATTCTACAATTGTTTATTCCATTCCATTTGCATTGACTGAGCACCTTCCTTCGTGTTATGTAGCATCCATTTCAGTTCTTGCCGATTTTATGGAAAAATTAGAACAATCCCTATGTTTGAATCACAATCTCACACACTCTTGTAAGATTTAAATACTCACTCCAATTCCCCTTTGTTGGAGATCAAAACATGTTCGCAGATTTGGAACAATTTTTTCATCCTCATCTGCATCACTTGACCTATTAAAGAAGCAGTCCTCATGCTGTCCTCGTCTAACACCATAAATTTCCTATTTTCCCTCATCTTCGCTGACATCAACCTTTAGATTGAAGTTATAGTCTCGGATGTTAATTAAAAATAGACATCTGTTACAAGTATTTAGTGATGAACACAACAATATTTCAGCTCAAGCTCAGCTCTATATTTATCAAAGTCCATTTCAGTAAACATCTATAGTCAGATCCATTTCAATAAACATCTATAGTCAGATCCATTTCAGGCATTGAATTTTAGCTTTTCTGTAGCATAAGCGTTAACATTTTCTGTATTCGCAGATAATTATATCCTAGAAACTTGAAACTAAGTAACTTTTACATATGCTGCAGTAAGGATTCTGAGCAAGCCTTGGGCTCTCCTGAAGCTGTTGTTAGTGCTGCCAAAAATTTTGACTTTGGGAAAGACTTTTGATCCCCATTAACAACAAGGTCCTGTACTACCTTCTTCAATTGCAGGCCACAATAACACAGCAGATGAGAATTCACTTATTAAGTTATTTTTCATCTATTTCTATGCATTTCCAAAGAGCCTCTCTTGTTAACTTTTCACATAGAGAAAAAGAATTGATGTGGAAGCATGATATTGTCGATTTAGTAATAAGAACCACCTGCTCTATGCTGGAATTCAACTAGTTCAATCTTCACAGAAGCTTTTGCCTCTAAAAATCCTATATCTGATTAGCGAATATGGTCATGAGAGTAACCCGGCCCTTTAGCCCCTTGATTCCTATGGTCTAGGTTAGGTAATTTTTTAAATCATGTGAAATCACTCATTAAATGAATTAGGTTCTTTTCTGTTTTTTATATGCAGACAATCTTCCAATTTAACCAAGCATTTCAGGTGTGCTCAATATTTCCTCTTTCCAACGGAAAAAGATATAATAATGAGCCAGCACAGGACAAAGTTAGGTTATAAAACGAAATATTCCCAGAGCAACACCATAAAATGTAAGAAAGGTATAATGATGAGTCAAAACAGGATAAGGTTACGTTATAAAATGCAAGAATCCCTAAGTTACACTACAAAAACTTGTCACCAGTCTGTTACAACACCCTCCAAATTGAGGTGTAATCATAGAACCCAGAAGCATACAAGCTAAACATGTAAAATTATCATTTGAGAAAATCAGATTTCCCTGATACAAAGCCCTAAAGAGAAAAAATCCTCAAAATTATAAAGGAGACTTAGTAGTCTACTTGCTCGCCCTGCGTGGCTAGACGCTGCTCAAACTCTTCCATTACTTTTGCTAACATAGATTCCACAAGCTGATATAAAACCATAGGAGTATGAAAGGATATCAGTGAACATCATAGATATGTAGAGGCAATAAAAGTGAACATCTTGTTATTTTTGAAGAAAAAATTGAAGAGCTTACTATAGGTACTTCTTCTGGTTTTTTGTCAGACAAAATTGACAGAATGAGTTGATTAAGTGGTTGTGACGAAGGATCCTGCTCAACATAATTCCCAAACATTTTCTCAGTGTGAACACAAATAATTGTGTGCATCATTACAGATCATCTTAAGTGAACAAAATAACAAAGACGAATTAATAAGGGGTTCTCTTAAATACCATCCCATTTGAATTCGGGGATTGATCATGTTTCAAATTCTTCCTGGCAAGATATCCTTTTGGTAAGTTTAAACCAAGATTATTCAGTAGAGTGCTTGAATTTGCAGCTGGCTGATGATTTCTCAATATAGACTGGGTGAATGGATCAGAGTTTCTCCCTAGTTTAATGGGCAGTTTTGCCACACTAGGTGGCTTCAGGTTACCCCCATACTTGCAAAAACCATTTCAACCAGTTTGCTTCCAATCACTGTATGATTTCAAAGCTAAAATGCTGTTCACAACTTTCGCTGACGATCCTCCTTGAAAGAAAGCTCAAGTAAGATAAGCCTACAAAGGATAAGTCGAGGCAATCAATTCATTGCTTGCAAGATTTAGGGCTTCTTCCAGCGGACTGTAAAATCACAGTAAAGGTGTGTGAGGTGACTGATTTGATCAACTTTTCCCCTTAACATTATGGTGTGCAGAAAGCACTTGCAAGTCATGTAGGAGAGGCTGATGCATTAGCAAGCATTGTAAGAGGACTTGACAGGTAGCTGAGTGAGAATTATCTACTTGAACGTCGTGGGAGCAATATGGCCAGTTTGGATGATGATAGATGGGCCAAGCCGGTGGATGCTTTTGCTGATGGCTATGATATGCGGATGGATGCAGATCTTAGTGGTTCCTCTGTTGTGTTTCGACCTGACCAAGGTTATAATACTGGCTTTGCAAGAAATACATGTGCAACACAAATGAGTATGAATGTCATCCTTCCTGGAGGGCCTTATGTGCAAGCACCACTTCCACAAGTTGTACTAGTGAGAAATAATTCTGATGCTGATAGGTGGCATTGTGTTTCTGGTTCGCAAAAGGGTTTGATTCCTCCTCCACAACCTTCTCTGCCCACAATTCATATATCAGAGAACCGATATGAAGTGGGCAAGGTTTCTGATGAGGATCAGTTGAAACAAAGACAAATTAAATCCATTCTTAATAAATTAACACCCCAAAACTTTGAGAAACTTTTTGAACATGTCAAAGAAGTGAACATTGACTCTGCATCATGTCTTCATGTTATAATATCTAATATATTTGACAAAGCCTTGATGGAGCTAGCTTTTTGTGAAATGTATGCAAAATTATGTTTTCAGCTTGCTACAGGAATACCCAAATTTTATGAAGATATTGAGAAGGTTGTTTTCAAGCAAGTTTTTTTGAACAAATGTCAGGAAGAATTTGAAAAAGATGAAAGAGAAGAGGCTGAGGCTGAGAAAGCAGAAGAGCATGGTGAAAAAAGCCTTTCAACAGAAGAAAGATGGGAGAAGAAGGCTACAGCACGACGACAAATGCTAGGAAATATAAGGTTTATTAATGGTGAGCTTTATAAAGAAATTATGTTGATCGAAATAATTATGCATGCATGCGTCAAGAAATTAATTGGTGAATTTCAACATCCAGAGGAGGAAAATGTTGAAGCTTTGTGCAAACTGATGAGCACTATTGGTCATATGATTGACCATTCAAAGGCCAAGGAATATATTGATGCTTACTTCGATAGGATGATAAAAATGTCCAGTAACCAAGGGCTTCCCTCTAGGTTGAGGTTCATGTTGAAGGATCTTATTGATCTGACGAGGAATGGATGGCAACGAAGGAGGAAATTTGAGGGCCCCAAGAAAATAGAGGAAGTGCATCGGGATGTTGTGCAAGAACTACATGGGACAGGGAGGCCGTTCTCAAGGTACCAATATGGGAAATTCAGGTTGGAGGCTTGTGACACCACTTGATCATGGTGTGAGAGGACCTGTGATGCCACCTTACATGGTAGGTGCATGGACGGGTTCACTTCCACATATGGGTAAGATTAAAGGGCCACAACCCCATATGGGACCATGTGACCATGGATTCACCAGTCAAGATGCTTGGATTGTGGATAAGGCTCAATTTGAAAATCAGTCTATGCCAAGCCCTTCAACACACAGAGCTTCTGATGGGCCACTTGACTCTTGGTCCTAAGGGAGGTCTTGGCAAGGGAATAAGAGGGAGGGCTCAGCCTCTGCCATATGATAAGAGTGCTCTAGCAGATATTCCACCATTCACATATCTAAGTAACAGATGAATAGGTGCAGGTCCGATTTCAAGTTGCAGTTTTGACTGGATGCTAGTTGGTATAAGAGATGAAATTTTGACTAGGACTTGTGTTGCAGAAAAGCCTTTATTTGCAAAATCATGTGTCCAGGAAAGAAATGTTTTGGATAATGACATAAGAGAGTTTAATAATTCATACACATCAGGTGACAAAGGTGGGAAGACTGCAAATGTCGAATTTCAACTGTAATAACATTCTTCTCAAAGAACTTTGAGTTCACAACTCATTGAGGTCCAACTTAGGAAAAAGGCTGAAATGGAAATCAAAGAATATTATAGGTGCATTCCTTTACAAATATTCCATGTATTTTCATTATGTCTTTCAGAGAAGTCGACAAGTTTCCCTGAGTTTTTCTTAATTTTGCATGACATACCATTCAGTGTGAGAGATTTGAAGGAGACAACTTTTTTCGTAGATGACCTTAAAGCACCGTTGTTCCATTCAATTATGGTTTCACTTTGGATAGTAGATTCTTTTTTCAGGAAATATGTTGAAATTGATCTTCTGGGGAATCTACTTACACATTTATGCAAGTCTGAGCCTTTCTTGGTAAATCAAGGACAACTTACTAAAGGGTAGTGTGAAATTTTGTGTTTGTTCTTATTCAAGTTTGAATTTATTTAAGGACTGCTACAGTCTATGGTCATTTGTGATTATGAATTATAACTATATATAATTTCGATGTTTCTAGGTTGGAGACTGTACTATTTTCATTGGAGGATGCTATTGTTGATGTGCCCAAGGCTCCTGAGTTCCTTGGTCATGTAGGGTCAAAATCTACTAAGCTGATTCCATGTCATTAGAACAATTTTGCATCCTTCTTGGGAAACAAATCCATTATGGAGTAGGAGTTTCCCAAGAAGGAATTTATAACATGAAACCAAAAAATTACAAGAAATGTTAGTGAGTTTGTCTTTCCAAGGCATATGATAGAGAAATCTGGCTTTATTTAGGGCTACTCATCCATATAGGGTTCAATGTGCAATTGGTTAACTAGATAAAGAATTGTCTTTCCTCAATATATGTGCAATTCTAATTAATGGCTCAACCTATTCTTCTATCATGCCTACAAGAGACCATGGGTAGGTATGACTAATGGCAAAGCTCCTTTGCCATTTTTACTGTAGAGTAGGTGGTCTCAACAGAGTTATAACAGAGTACAAAAGAACTATAAGCTTGACAACTATACAAATAGGAATTTCCCTAAACTTGACATATTTACTCTTTGTTGATTATGTTTTGCTTTTAGGTGATAGGACCAAGGCAGATGCAAATATGTTGAAGGACCCCACCCTTGAAGAA
The DNA here is from genome assembly GCA_034641835.2 of Pinus albicaulis. Taxonomy (NCBI): domain Eukaryota; kingdom Viridiplantae; phylum Streptophyta; class Pinopsida; order Pinales; family Pinaceae; genus Pinus; species Pinus albicaulis. The sequence goes on along the minus strand of JAXQQM020077725.1, from coordinate 106,732 downwards.
CTAAAATTCCTACCTTAAAAACTACCAACAACTGAGGAACTACAAGAATCAACACCATCTTTGATTTGAACCTAAATAGTCTTATTATCTCCGAGTATTTACCTAATCACAATGACCAGTAGATTCTCCTCATGGATTATTTCTCTCATTCTATTTATTAGTAAAATCCACAAAAATGTATCCCTACATTTGAATATTGAGAAAAAACATATAATTGTTATCATTTAAATTATCCATATCTCTTGGAGCCCAAAAATCCATTTGCTTTGGATAAGCTTTATCTATAACCTCAAAAGCAACCCTATTATAAGTTGAAGGACCATTATGTCCTCTTGGGTCTTGATACAGTATGATGGAATGAAATTGGGTGAAGACCAGATCCAGGTTTACCATGTCAAAACCTAGTTTCATTGATATGACGACCTTGGTTTGAAGATATCCACCATACAAACTAGGATCACCCATACTTATCGTTGCCATCTCTCTTTCATCCTCAAGATTAACATACTGAGGACCTATAACTCGTGGAGACCCATGGTAGTCATTACAATGTAATTTATTAGAATACATGCCATTTCTTAATATGAGATTTACCACATCCAAAAATGGCATCATTCACATCATTTTGAAGAAGTCTACAAATTAGGTCAACATAATTTTTTTCACATTTATGACTTCCCTCACATTTGTTGTTTCTTGAAGCTCGAGCACTTTCATAACAAAAATAGGCAAAGTCAAACAAAAAAAATGGTCCACTCTCTTTTAATTTTCTAATATTATAATGAAGTTTTATTAGAGACACTGTTTGTTTGTTTATTTTGGTTAGAAAAAAGTTTGCTCTTGTTTTTACGTGACTTTCAATTTATCATATGTAGCATGTTGAGAAATGAGAAAGAATAATGTGACATTTATCTTGCAAAATTGATGCTAAATGAGTTGAATGAAAGGATACATAGTTTAACCAAGCTACAATTCACTTTGGTAAAGGTGGAGGAACATCTTAAAAAATTGCTTAAGAATACACCATATACAACGTTTGACCATAAATAATATATGCATTTTTCTTTTGCAGATATGTTCTTTTTTCTACCCAAGATATCACAACAAGAAAAATATTGATATTGTAGAAATTGTTTGAGGACATCATTGAGGTCGATTTTTCTGATGTCTTATTTGCTTGATACTTTCTCATATGTCAGGAAGGCTTTAAATATGAATTAATATGTTCATGAAACAAATCAGATTCAAATTTTATAGATACAAAAGATAAAAACAAATGTCAATGCCTTTGTTTGATTGTTACTTGACTCTGCTGTGGGCAAGTTACAGGAAATGTGATTGGCAAAAGGATGGGGAGACTATGCATATCACGTCTTGGATATGGTTCATTCGTTGTTAGAGATCGCTTAGACACCTAAGCCATCGACTTTGGAAATGTTTCTAGTAGGAATTCCTATGGTTTTTAATGTTGTGATTATTTCACCTCATGGTTATTTTGGGCAAGCAAATGTTTTAGGAATGCCAGACATGACATCGGTGGACAAGTAAACAATTTTTTTATAATTGCAATTTTCATTCCATGATATCCTCTCTTTATTGTTTGATTGTATTTTGGACGTTTCTTTTGATTTTGTTGTTTTTTAACTATGAAATTGAAAATACTTAGTACCATGCCCATTTAAACAAAAACCAAAGCTTGAAGATGAAATTAGTATTACACTATATTGATTGGAATCCTTATAGCTATTTTGTGTTAAAATATTTTCATGACTATCAGAAAAAGTTACTTTCATGTTGTTATTTGAGTACATGTTTATATACATGACTAAGTTCATGCATTAGAAAATGAAATGTTGTTGTGAATAAAACGACAAGGATTAAACATCACACCTCAGATTATTTGTTTTCAAAAGTTATCTACAACTTGAGCTTTTTAGCATATAACTTACTTGACATGATTGTTCCTAAGCTTTCCTTGAAAGTTGAATACTAAGTTACTAAGGTGTTATTTTCTACATATGGTGACATTTTATTTGCTTTGTTTATACAGGTTATCTGGCCACATTATAGTGGCAATTTCACCCCAATGAAGAAAATTTGTTCAAGTTTCTTACTTGTATGGGGAAAAATGGCTTTGACATTGCTGTTGTTGAGGTATAAGTCGTATAAACTATTTATAGTCTAATTTAGTTTATATTCTAGTGTTAATTGTCTTTCATATTTTACACTCTGCATTGCATCTTCTTTTGTTTTCAGAGAATGAACTCAGTATTGATGGAAAGAAGCATGAATTGAAAAAAAGAGGGGAGCAATAACATTGGAGCGACAAATGCAAAAAGAGAAAGGAGAATTGGTCTGGTGATACTCTTAGAGCCAAAATCTCACATAAGACACACATATAAAGACTGATGGTCAAGTCTTTAGAGTTGGTGAATTCACTTGCAATGCCTTGAAAACACAATGATAATGTTTTGAAGTGATGAAACATCATTTCATGTGTAAATTGTAGTCCAACCAATATTAAGTTGGAAAATCATATTGTAATACTTTAACATTTCATATAATATAATTTATGTGGTTGAAATTATTTATAGTTGCACTTGATCTTGTTTAGTATTGTAATTAAAATATGTGATTTTGTGTTTTCATATTAGATGAACATGCACATTGTATGACATTTTTTAAATCATACAAATTAATTTATGTTGATTAATAATGAACACAATCAATTTAAAACTACTAAATTAGTAGTTTATATTGATTAATGATGAACACAAATAAAATGAATATACGACTAAATTAGTCATTTATAATGATTATTAATGAAAGTAAATGAAATGAATATAAACTACTAAATTCGTCGTTTATATAATGAATAAATGACTACTGCAAATGATAAATTTTGTGACTACAAATGACGACTAAATTTTGCATATATATGACTATTAGTAGCTAATTTAAAGTATTTTATAAAACGACTAAAATTTATTCATATTTCTTTGGTCAATAATTGGTTTCAAATGATGACTAAAATTTGCATATATATGACTATTAGTAGCTAATTTACAGTATCTTATAACACGACCAACAATTTGGTCGTATTTCTTTGGTCATTAATTGGTTTTTTTAGGTGATCATATAGTAATATATTTTGTTGTATATTTGGTCATTAATTGTGACAATTAATGACCAAATCAATGACCAAATTAATGACCAAATCAATGGCTAAATTAATGATAAAATCAATGACTAAATTAATGACCAAATATACAACTAGACAAAAAAATTGAGATAACTAATTAACGACTAAGCTAAAAACGACCAAAATTTGGTCGTGTTATAAGATACTATAAATTAGCTACTATTGGTCACCGACCGAAAAATAATCGTTTATATGCAAATTTTAGTCATTTTTTTAGTAACTAATTATCCATTTTGTACTAGTGTGTGTTGAGCCACTTTAGTGAAGTATTTTCACTTGTTCTTTGTCAATTTATTATGTTTGTTCACATGCTTATATGTTTTCTTAATCTAAATGATATAATAGTAATGTTATTACATAATATGTTTAATTACACTCTATCTTGAACTGTTTATCATTTACATGTTTTCTTCTGATATCCAGATTAGGGAATTCTTAATTGCTCCCTATTTTCGATTGACCTCTGCCTTTTCACTCATTATCTGGATCCAAGAATCCTTAACTGCTCTCTCATCCCGATCAAAACCATTTCACCATTCAGCCTGAAGATCTGAATTGACTCAGCTATCTTGCCTTGTGAAAATTTCCTTTTGACCTTGATTTTGTCCTGTTGCTTGATACATTGACTCCATTTTCCCAATGGAATACAGACCTACATCTATCCATCTGAACTAGTAATTCCACCACCAAACCAAATCCAAAATCAAAATCCCAAGTAATCCTACATAACTAGCCTAAAATCAACTACAATCAATAAAGATAAATCACATAGAGAAATCCCTCTCTAAGCATTAGGAAGGTTAGATCCTAAGGCTTAAAAGTAGGTTTGTGGTTACCTCTAATATTCTTTAAACCAAAATATAAACAACCCTTGAGAATTATTGGAGTGATAAGAGGCCCCACTTCCTTAACTGGAACTAGGAGGTTGGGTTAGGTCATAGTAGCACTCCACTTCACATTCTCTAAGAGGACTTGTAAAAGTGGGTAAATGTGGGGAGGGGAATTGTTACAAATGGGTATTAGAGCTTCAAGGTTCAAACACTTGGATTGGATGGGTAGGATGTGAGTGTTATGCATGCATGTAAGTTGTTAATGTGATTGTTATGTGTGCATCACAGTAACTATGGTTGTCATGTATGTAGTCGATGTTACAATGCATGATCACAATAGGTTGATATGATGGTGTCATCATCATCATCATCATATATATATATATATATATATATATATATATATATATATATATATATATATATATATCCTGCTAATATTGATGGATTGTGCAGACAAGATAACCTTTCCTAAACTTCACTGAGGTATGTTTGATTATGTTTATATTTGGTTATCTGACATGCTATGTTTGCAGAAGATAGAAGATCAGAGATGAAAAGCAGAATGGTGGATTATAGTTCACATGACTGCGCTTGTAGATCAGATGAGCAACAAAGAGATGAGTATTATCCTGACATAGAAAATACATTGAGAAGTTTAAATGAAAAAATCAATATTTGCAAGGCAAATAATGAAAAAATAATTCAGTCACAGGAAATAATTGCTAAGGCTCGGGAAAAGCAAGCAGAGATTATTGCAGTGACCCTTCATATTTTATCAGATTTTTAGGGACAACGACGACCATGGATCAATTATGGATAGGGGAAAGGACTAATGGGGCATATGGTAGCAGGTCTCATGGAGGACACATGTTGGACAAGGATGACACAGTTAGAGGTGGCAGATGGATGGATACACCTAACAGGAGAGGTAATGGTTATGGTTTCTATTCCAAATATGGTTCAAATAAGCATCATGGTCATCATTGTTATCATCCTTAGAGGAGGAGTTAGAGAGGATACTTTCCAGATGAGTTAAAGAAAGCTTAAACTCCTACAATTGATGAAGAGGTTAAGAAACCAAAAGATGCGGCAGCATGGTTGCTTAGGATGAAGAAGTTATTCTAGATGCATGATTATTTAGAGAACATGAAGGTCGTGATAGTTATTTTCAGTCTCAAGGGAAAGGAAACTACTTTTTGGGAATATGTGAAGTGTGTTAGAGGCATCAAGGCAGAGGAGTTGAGTTGGCATGAGTTCAAAAGACTCTTCAGGAAGAAGTACTTGTTAGAGAGATATTACAATGGAAAGGCTAAGGATTTCTACAAGTTAAAGATGGGGTTTATGACAGGTCAAGAGTGCACGACTAATATTTTGGAGTTGTTGAGGTATGTGCCATATCTTAAGGATGATAAGGCAAAGATTCAAAGATTCATCTGTGGAATTCCATTAGCATTCGAGGATTATATTGAGTATGATGAGCCTCAGTCATTAGAGTAGGTCATTAGGAAGTTGAAGCATTGTTATGAGTAGTCAAAGCATAAGAATGAACTAAGCATGATTAGAAAAGTAATGACAAGACCAAAGGAAAATGGACTTTGAAGAAAGAAAGACCTCAAGGTGCAGGTGAGAAAGGAAATGTGGTTCCTTACAATAATTTTAATGCAATTGAGAAGGGGCGTGGACCTCGGCCTGGAGAGTAGTAGAATAAAGGTAGTGGAAGGGAACCATTGCAGTGTTGGATTTGTGGCAAGGAACATAGTAAGAAGGATTGTTCATTGTACCAGGGTGGTAGACCTCAAATCTACAGTGCTCAAGAGGCACAAACAATTGGGGATGTTGGTCAGAGTATTCCTCGTATTTATGCAAAATATTATAACAAGAAGGAAAATCATCAAGCATACATTATTGAGATGGAAGGTAAACTTTATGATCGAGTTGTTTCCATTTTTATTTTTCTTGGATATATTTATAGTTATGTTAATCCTAACCTGGTGGATAAGTGTGGCTTGAGCAAAGAAGTTCATGTAGAGTCTTGATTACTGAAGTTCGCTAAAGGGACCAAGAAAAGAGTTCATCATTAGGAGAGAGCATGTGCACTTGAGCTAAATGGTATGCTTACATCAACACACCTAAATTCCCTTCCTTTGGTTTCGTACTATATGTTTTTGGGTATGGATTGGTTGTACCTTCACGGGACTAAGGTATATTGTAACGAGAAGGCTATTGAGTGCTTGGATGATGATGGAGAGAAGAGAATATTGTAGGGTAAGAAGAAGACTACATCAGTTAGAATGGTTACAGCTATGCAGGCTAAGTTTAGTTGCATGAAAGGGTGTGTATTGTTTGCAGTGCATATTTCTAGTGACAATGGAAAGGATGTTGAAGTCTTGAAAAGGTATCCAATTTTGCAGCAGTTTTAGGATGTATTTCCATTAGATATTTAAGAGTTTCATTCTCATAGGGAAGTGGACTTTTCTATTGAGTTGATGCTAGGAGCAGCATCAACATCGAAGACACTTTACAGGATGAGCACTCCATAATTAGTGGAATTGAAGTTATATCTAAAGGAAATTATTGATAAGGATACATTAGGCCAAGTGTGTCGTCTTGGGGTGAACCAATATTGTTTGTGAAGAAGAAGGATGGTACTCTCAAGTTGTTTATTGATTACAGGTAGTTAAACAAGGTGACGATCAAGAACAGGTACCCATTGTCACGGATTGATGTCTTGTTTGATCAGTTGAAGGGAGCAATAATGCTCTCAGTGATTGACTTGAGATCAGGATATCATCAAGTATGCATCAAAGAAGAGGACATATACATGAAAACATTATGTACCAGGTATGGGAATTATGAGTTTGTAATGGTTCCATTTGGTCTTACTAATGCTCCAACTACTTTCATGTGTTTGATGAATAGTGTGTTGCGTCCTTATCTGGACAAGTTTGTGATAGTATTAATTTATGACATATTGATATATTCTAAGAATAAGGAACAGCATGTAGAGCACCTAGCAAAATTGTTGAGATTTCTAAGAGACCATCAGTTGTATGCCAAGCTTAGTAAGTGCAGTTTATTTCAGGCAGAAGTTTGGGACATGTTGTTTCCAAGGGTGGACCCGAAAAAGATCAAAGTTATCATGGAGTGGGAAACTCCTAGAAATGTGGATGAGTTCATATCATTCATGGGATTAGTAGGTTATTTCAATTTGTTCATCATGAACTTATCACAGATTACCTATACTATTACCTCTTTACATAGAAAAGGGAAGAATTTCAAATGGACTAATGAGTGTGCAACTAGTTTTGAGCAATTGAAACATTTGCTTACAAATGCTCCAGCCTTGAAAATTTCATATTCAGAAAATATTATGTGGTATGTACATTTTCTTCCAAGAGAGGACTTGGTGCAGTCTTGATTCAGGAAGGAATAGTGGTATGTTATTAGTCAAGGAAGTTGAATGAGCAAGAGCAGAACTATGTGACTCGTGATCTTGAGTTGGTAGTTATCACTCATGCATTGAAGATGTAGATACATTATCTTCTTGGCAAGAGGTTTGTATTGATGAGTGATCACAGTGGGTTGATGTACTTACTCAATCAACCTAATTTGAAAGCTAGACAAGCTATATGGTTATATACTCTCAGTGAGTTTGACTTTGAGATCAGGTACATCAAGGGAAAGGAGGACAACGTTGCAGATGCTCTTATTAGAAGAGTACATGTGATTCACATTGTAGCAGTGAATTCTTATGGGAAAAATTTATAGTAGTGGTTCTTGTAGGTAGGACAACAAGATGACAGGAATCAACAGTGGAGGAACATGTTACAACATCAGGGTGAAAGTAATAAGGATGAGGAGTATCATCTCATGGCAGATGGCTTGGTCAGATTTAGGAACAAGATTTATGTACCCAATGACAATGAGATCAAGAAGCCTATCTTGAGGGAGTTTCATTTCAAGCCATATTCGGGTCACCCAGGATATCAAAAGACTTTTGTTATGAAAACAGCTCCAAAAATAGAAGAAAAGAGATATCAACGCCTTAGAAATAAGCCACTTCGAGAGGGCAACCTCCAATACATTACATAAATTAACAATTCTTGGATGATACAAATAACAAAACCTCCTCTCTATATATAGGAGTCTATGGGGCCAAAATGTAATCCTAGTGGGGCTACAATGTAATCCTAGCCGACCTAACAATAATAATGTAAGGGCACAATAATAACAATATGGGGGTTACAGGGTTACAAAAATAATAATAAAGGGGGCTATACTAACATAATAAGAGACTACACTAGTAATATAGGGACCTAACATTCCCCTCTCCTTCAAACAAGTGTTGTCCTCAACGCTTGATTATTTCTTGATGCTTCTATACAAAATTCTCATCCTCCCACGTGGAATCTTCTACGGGAAAGTTCTTCCACTTGTTGAGATACTCTGAAATTGATCGTACTTGTTAATTTCTTGTTTTTGTGACTGCTTCAGAACTTCTTTCGATGTGATGTTGATCTTCTTGTTGTTTCATTTGATTATGCACCAAAGTTAGGTTATCCTTTGAGAGTTGGAGAACTTGTTGTTGATGCTCGATGTGATCTTCCACTACTTTAACATCAATATTAGATTTTATTTGATCCTTCAAACCATCCAACTTGGCCTCCATTTCTGCTTTTAAACCATCTATGTCATCTTTGGTTGCTCTTCGTAAGATCGAAATTTGTTGCACTTGGTACCGTAATTTTGATATCTCATATTGCAATTCTTCCTCTTCAGGCGTCATAGTATAGATTTCTAAGGGCTTAATGGGTATGGGATTATTTTTAGGTGGAATTTTAGAACCCAATACTAATATCTATGCTTCAATATGCCCTTGGAATCACTTCAAACTTATTTTTCACATAAGACTTATGCAATTCGAAAAAATAAATACACACATTTTTCTTGCTTTTGAGGAGCTCGATATTGAAACTGAACTATCTCTGTTATTTAGGACCTTCAATATCTAAAATTTGGCTCTAATGTAGCCCTCTAAATCCTCTTTAGAATGCCATAGGTCTGACCTGATTTGGATTCTTCAAGGAAAAATTATGTCCAATCTCCCACAATGACCTAATTATGGACTGGTTTAGTAGAGCGAACTTGTACTACTTGTCACGTGTCACTATTTCCTCCTTTGTTGGGAAAAATACTAAGACGGGGGGTGAATCAGTATTTAGAGCTCATATCTATAAATTTAAATTTTTCTTTTGCAGAATTCCATACGCGGCTTTTATGAACCAAACTCACGTATACACACGGATGTGCTGAAAGAAACTAGCGTATACTGATATAAATTTAAAGTTTAGAAAATTTCTCAGAAACAATATTTAAATCATATTTATCAGTTATGCATCAGGTTAGATAATCATGCAGTAACAGCAGTATAAAACATCACACAAGTGGAACACACATGAACACCAATATTTAAAGTGGAAACCCAATTCGGGAGAAAACCACCATTGTTTTCGTCTCTGTCTTCAATATTTATTATATGGAAAATTGTTTACAACATTGTACTGATGCAGACTCATATCAGTATGCATGCTTCTACCTACAGAAGGCTGCAACCTTCACTCGTTTTCCAGCTGCTACTGGAAGGGAAATCCAACCCCCTTTCTTCTCGTTTACCAACCACTCCTGGAAGGGAGCTTCAACCCCCTGAACATAAAACCAGCTTCTACTTCCATAATGAAGGCTTTAACCCTCAGACCCACTGTAGACCATGTTTCATCAATTTTCATACTGGATCAAACAACATCAACACAACCCTTTATCAACAATCATAAACTTTTCCCAATACTTAATTTAGAACAATGCAAACACTATAACCAGAACTTCAGAAATAACCCAGACTTCAGAATAGATATGCAAATACAAACTCAACCCTGAACAGTCATTAATTTAAATAGCATACGCTACTTTGCTTCACTGAAGCCGCATACATACGCGCTTTCCTGCAAACCAACCTGTGTATGCCTCGGTGCATACTATTTTCATAACCTGGATTGAATACGCTACTTCGCTTTGTTAAAGCTGCGTGTATACACGCTTTTATTTATACCAACCCACGTATACTTCTGTGTATACTGTTCTTCAGAATGTGATCAGACTCAGATTCAGATATGAGGCTCTCAGTCAGACATTTTCTCAACAGTGCATAACTTTTAGACAGTCAGTCAACCTTAATCATGTTTTCTCAATCATTGATTAGATTTGTTCATGATCAAATTAGCAGCATACTTAGTATTCAAACAACCCAGAACTTCCAAAAGACTTCATTGGTAGACAGCAGACAAAAAGTAGGAATCACAGTAGTAACATCTGCAATAATCTTTAGAAAACCCTAACTGCCATACGCGCTTTTCATGAAGCGAACCCGCGTATATACGCGCTTTTACTAAGACCAACTAGCGTATAGATCTGTATGAGTAAATTTTGTAGAACATACCAGATCTATAAAACTTACCCAGATTTCTTCATTTTCTTTAGTAGACTTGCGCCAGTTCTTCATCATTTCTTCAGTAGATCATACTGGAGCTTCATCATCTTCATATCTAGAGATCTTGAACCATCATTATATCCATGGGTGCATCATAGATTCAGATCTATCAATTAAAAATAGAGTTCATCCATGCAGATATTCCTTAGAGAAATTTATTCATTAACAACCCTTACTCATACACACTTTGCACTATGATCTTCTTCTCCTTATATAGATTTAGCTTTTACCAATACCATGAGTTAAAACCACTCAATTGCTGATGATAATCCTGGATGGAATCAAATAGATAATACAGTGCTCAATACTGTGGGATAATACCATGGTAAAGCCCCCTGGTATTATAATTTTGGAGCACAAACAGGCATACATGACTTGGGACGTACTTCTCCGCGTGTATACGTGACTTGGCCTTTACAAACCATTGTATACATTGTGACATATTAAAAATAACCAATCTCCTGCACAAAAATTTTGAGAGACTGCTGAGATTCTTCATACAGTTAGTTTCTTCGTCCTTTTACAGAGAGTTTCCATCAAGGACAATCAATTTAATATTATAGAACACAAGAAACATATTGCCAACAATCTCCCCCTTTGGGCTTGATGGCAACCATAATCATTAAAACATGAGGCATATGTATTCAACCATCCTCAGAATTATCCCCCTTTGACATCAAGGGCAAAGGGGCAGATCAACATCCCTTGTACAGAAATTACCATGCTCCCCCTGAGTTCATGCTTGAATATTTAGACATATTTTTCAATGAAGTACATGACTTTTCAACCGAGTATGACCTTTCCTATCACCAATTATTCATACTTGCATCAATGATCCAACTAAGTGGATTTACATATTTGACTCAACTACCCAACCAAGTGGGTGTACAAATTTTGACTGAACTACCCAACTAAGTGGGTTTTCAAATTGGAACAAGTCCTTACATAACTGGATATAAAAATTTACATCATAGATCTCAACATGACCTTTTCATCAAATGAATTTTTATAAACAAGACCAATGAATCTCAATCATGAGATCAGACCACAGCAAACACTTAGAATGCCAACAATGCATCATTTCCCACAGGACAAGTGCTCCCCCTTAGCTTGTGCACCCTGAACACTTTCAACAGCAAATCATCAAGGCATCTTCATCAAAAAATATTAGAGAATGAAACAGAAATGTGAGAACTGGAACATCACCAGAGATACCCAACAACACCGCAACTGTTCTGAAAATGTTGACCCAGAAAATTGTGCCAACAAATAAACTCATGTATATACGCGACTATCCTTTATGAAATCCGCATATCCAATTTAATCTTCTGAATTTAAGCAGATCTAGTCTTCTGAGCGGCAGAGACAACTCCCAGCTTTTGACTGAGATATTTGAATGCTTCCCTGGGAAGAGGTTTAGTAAATATATCAACAACTTGTTATTTCGAGGGAATATACTCCAATTTCACCTTTTTTTCAAGCACTTGTTCACGTAAGAAGTGATACTTGATAGGAATGTGCTTGGTCTTGGAATGCATAACAGGATTCTTTGAGATACTGATGGCACTTGTATTATCACACATAATGGATATGGGAGGTGAACATTTGATTTGAATTTCTTGTAAAGTCTGCATCATCCAAAGAAGTTGTGTGGAACATGATGCGGCAGCCACATATTCTGCTTCTGCTGTAGATAAGGCAATAGAGCTTTGATTCTTACCGAAACAAGATACTAATTGGGGCCCCATATAGAATGCACGACCACTAGTTCTCTTCCGATCATCAACATTTCCAGCCCAATCTGCATCTTTGTAAGCATGAAGAGTGAGATCAACATTCTTTGGATACCATAGTCCAAAGTCTTGAGTTCCTTGTAGATATTTGAATATTCTTTTTACAGCCTGAAGGTGAGACTCTTTTGGATTAGCTTGGAATCGTCCAACAATCCCAATTGCATGCATAATGTCTAGTCTTGTCCCAGTGAGATAAAGTAGACTTCCAATCATGGATCTGTATTCTGGTTGATTTACCATGGAAGAATCATCATGAGAACTGAGGTTATACTTGGTTATCATTGGTGTAGTTACAGGTTTGCAATCTTCCATCCCATACTTCTTCAGAATTTTCTTAAGATATTTTTCTTGTGATAAGAATATGCCATATGTTGCTTGTTGCACTTGTAAGCCAAGAAAGAATGTTAGTTCCCCAAGTAAAGACATTTCAAATTCTTGCTGCATAACAGAAGCAAATTTCTGACTCATGGACTCTTCATTACTTCCAAAAATGATGTCATCAACATATACAACCACAATCAATAGTTTATCATTTTCAGTTTTTGTGTATAAGTTGCTATCAGTAGATCCCTTTGAAAATCCTTGTTAATGAAGATATTTGTCAAGACGATAATACCATGCCCTTGGAGCTTGTTTGAGACCATACAAACCCTTTTTAAGTTTACAAACAAGTTTTTCATCATTGCCCAAAATGAATCCTTCTGGTTGTTCTATATAAATTTATTCTTCTAGATCACCATTGAGGAAAGCAGATTTAACATCCATTTGATAAACTTTGATTTGTTGAAAGCTTGAAAAAGCAAGAAACATTCTGATGGCTTCAAGTCTAGCTACAGGAGCAAATGTTTCTTCAAAGTCTATACCTTCTTGTTGAGCATATCCTTTACAAACAAGTCTAGCCTTGTTTCTAATAACATCTCCATTTTCATTTAACTTGTTTTTGAATATCCATTTTGTTCCAATAACATTTTTGTCATGAGGTCTTGGAACTAGTTCCCAAGTATGATTCTTTTCAATTTGATCAAGTTCTTCATTCATGGATTGAATCCAACATTCATCTTTACTAGCTTGATTTACATTATGTGGTTCAATGGTGGATAAAAATGCTAGATAGCTAGTATACCCAACAAGAGTTCTTATTGTTTGGACAGCTGATCCCTTTTCTCCCAAAATTTGAGATTCTGGATGATTCTTTTGAACATACCTGGATGGAGCCTTGTCAGATAGATCTTCTTCTACTGCTCCATTGGGTTCACCTTCTATATTATCTATATTAGATGCAGGAAGATATACATCATCATCATCTTCATTTGTTGTTTGTATTTCTCCTTTTGGAGCTGAGAGAGATTCATCAATTACAACGTCAATGCATTCAACAATCTTCCGAAGTCTTTTATTGTAGCATTTATATGCTTTAATTCTAGAAGAGTAACCAAGAAATATTCCTTCATCTGCTTTAGGTTCAAACTTGCCAAGTTTTTCATCATTGTTCTTAATAAAACATTTTCTTCCAAAAACTTTAAAGTGCTTTACAGTGGGAAGATTACCATACCAGAGCTCATATGGGGTTTTATCATTGTTTACATGAACATGTGCTTTCTTATGAATATTTACCGCAGTATGTGCTGCTTCTCCCCAAAATGTGTCAAGTGTTCCTGAATCATCAAGCATAGCCCAAGCCATCTGTTGAACTGTTCTATTCATTCTTTCTGCTACGCCATTTTGTTGTGGGGTACCAGCTACAGAAAACTGTCTTTTTATGCCATGTTGTTCAAAAAAATCAAAGAATTCATCTGATATATATTCAGCTCCTTGATCAGATCTAAGACACTTGATTTTTAGATCTAATTCATTTTCAACCAGTGCTTTGAAGATCTAAAATTTTTCAAATGCTTCATCTTTGTGTTTTAGCAACCCAATCCAACACATTCTACAGAAATCATCAATAAACCGAACATAGTATTGTTCTCCACGGGGTGACCTTTTTCTCATAGGTCCACATAAATCAGTATGAATGAGTTCAAGAGGCTTACTTGATGATCCTTATTTGGCATTAAATTGCACTATGGTTTGCTTACCGAATTGGAAAGATTTGCATATGGTACTCTCAGGTAGAGTAATATTGGGAAGATCACGAACAGCTTTGAGTCTGCTATATTTTTTTATTTGAGAGAAGCTCAAATACCCCAATCTTCTATGCCATAACCAATTTTCTGAAGATTTACCCAAGTTACATTGTTCTTTACGGCTTTTCAATACATACAAATTGCTTGGTGTTCTATTTCCTTTTATGATTGTTTTTCATGTATCAAGATCACGTACCACACATTCTTTTGAGCTAAAGACAACTTTAGTTCCTTGATCACACATTTGACTTACACTTAACAGGTTATCCTTTAATCCATCCACATACATAACATTTTTAGCTTTCACCTTTTCCTTTAGAAAAACAGAACCTTTTCCTTTAATGACAGCAGGAGTATCATTTCCAAAAGTAACATTCTTTTCTCTTTCTATAGCATTGTATGCAAGAAGTTTATTTCTGCCACCTGTCATGTGTTTTGAGCATCCACTATAAATGTACCATTGATTTTCTTCTCCTTCTGCAAATAAAGCTATGCCACAGTTCTCAACCTGTAATTCCTTCTTTCTCCATACTTTGGAAGTTGAAGGTATATGCTCTTTTTGCTGAAGTTTGCTCCTGCATTCAGATTCTTCATGACCAAAGTTATTGCAATAAGCACATTCAATTTCATTTTGAAGAGGAGAAAAATTTTTATATGTATTCTTCTTTATTCCAGTATCAATTATTTTCTTTCTTGCTTCTCTAGTCATGATGGTTTTGTATGCAACACATTGAACAGCTTTATGACCAAAATTATGACATGAGAAACATTGTCCATTGAAGAATAAATTTATGCGATCATGGAACCTTCTATTTGTGTTTACCTATTGGTTGGTATTTCTCTGAAAGGTATTCTTGTTTGTGTTGAGGTGGTCATGCTTTACTTGTAAAGTTTCTTTGTTTCCTTGCTTAGTGGTAGAATGTTGTAGGCTGGATGTAGCTACTTTTAGATAGTTTGGTGCTGAAGACTGAGAAGATTCTCTGACATATCCAAGACCTATCTTTATAAGAGGAGAACGTTGTACCTTGACAATTTCGTCTAAGGTTTCAGATCCTTTAGAAAATCTAAGATTCAAAGTCTTTACTTTCTCAAATTCTTTTCTTAGACTTACTATTTCACATTCTAATTTCTCATTGTGTTTCTCCTCTCTTCCTGCTGATTTTTTAGAGTTTCTATGGATATTTTGTTTTCTTCCAAACATATTTTTATCTAATTAATTTATTCAAGAAAATCATGTCTTCTAGAGCATCCATAAATGTATAATTTTCTTCCCTAGACTCTTTTTCAAATGCCATGAGAATTCTAAGATCTTGATCAGATTCTTCCTCACTGTCTGATAACCCATCACTATCTTCATGAGTATAATAAATTTTTCTAGTGCTAAACTGATTCTTATTTCTTCTTGCTACTTCCTTTCCTTTTTCATGTGTTTCTTTATGACGACACTTAGCAGCATAATGACCAACTCTTCCACAAGAAAAAAATTTGAAAGGAAGCTTACCTTTGAACCTTCCAGTGCCAAGTTGGAGCTTCTTTAAAAAAATTACCTCATCTTCTTCTGAAACATACCCTGATCCTTTTGTTTCTTGTACTTCTTTTCCTTTTGTATAAGCTCTAAAGACAACTTCTTTGACTTCAGATGATCCTCCTTTTCTCATTTCACATGCAGTTAGAATGCCATGAAGTTGAACAATAGTAAGATTTTGAAGATCCTGCTTCTCTTCAATAGCAAAAACTTTTGACTCAAATTTTGAAGTTAGAGATCTTAAAACTTTTTCAACTAGAGTAGTGTCAGTTATGGTTTCACCCAAATTTCTCATATGATTTACAATAACATCTAGACGTAAAAAGAAACTGGCAATGCTCTCCTCATTATGCATCCTTAGATTTTCATATTGAATTCTGAGAGTTTGGAGTTTAGCACTTTTTACCTTTGTATCACCTTCATAGCTTAGAATGATTTTGTCCCATATTTCCTTTGTTGTATTCAACTGCATGACCTTGACAAATTCTGATTCAGTTAGACTCCCCAATAGTGCATTGACCGCCTTTGCATTTGCTTCATAGTTCTTTCTTGTCGTTGCATATGTTGGAACTGAGGCTGGATATTGATATCCTCCTTCAACAATAGCCCATACATCTGCTCCAAGAGAATGAAGATAGGATCTTGTCCGTGTTTTCCAGAAGATCAAATTGTTTCCGTTGAAGAGTGGAGGCCTGATAGATGTTGTCCCATCTTGATTGCTCATCTTGGCTGATCTTCCTTCTAGCGGCTAAGCTTCTTCAGAAGGACCTGCTCTGATACCAATTGTTGGGAAAAATATTGAGAGGGGGGGTGAATCAGTATTTAATGCTCATATCTATAAATTTAACTTTTTCTTTTGCAGAATTCCATACGCAGCTTTTATGAACCGAACTCACGTATACATGTGGATGTGCTGAAAGAAACCAGCATATACTAATATAAATTTCTAGTTTAGAAAACTTCTCAGAAACAATTTGTAAATCAGATTTATCAGTTATGCATCAGGTTAGATAATCATGCAGTAATAAAAATATAAAACATCACACAAGTGGAACACACATGAACACCAATATTTAAAGTTGGAAACCCAATTCGGGAGAAAACCACCACTGTTGTCATCTCTGTCTTCAATATTTATTATATGGAAAATTGTTTACAACATTTTACTAACGCAAAATCATATCATTATGCAGGCTTCTACCTATAGAAGGCTGCAACCTTCACTCGTTTTCCAACTGCAACTGGAAGGGAGCTCCAACCCCCTTTCTTCTCGTTTACCAGCCACTCCTGCAAGGGAGCTTCAACCCCCTAAACATAACACCAGCTTCTACTGGCAGGAAGCTTCTACTTCCATACTAAAGGCTTCAACCCTCAAACCCACTGCAGACCATGTTTCATCAATTTTCATATTGGATCAAACAGCATCAACACAACCCTTTATCAACAATCATAGACTTTTCCCAATACTTCAATTAGAACAGTGAAAACACTATAACCAGAACTTCAAAAATAACCCAGACTTTAGAATAGATATGCAGATACAAACTCAACCTTGAACAGTCATTAATTCAAATAGCATACGCTACTTTGCTTCACTGAAGCCGCGTACATACGCGCTTTCCTGCACACCAACCTGCATATGCCTCAGTGCATACTATTTTTATAACTTGGATTGAATACGCTACTTCGCTTTGTTAAAGTTGTGTGTATATGTGCTTTTATTTATACCAACCCACGTATAATTCTGTGTATACTATTCTTCAGAATGTGATCAGACTCAGATTCAGATATGAGGCTTTCAGTCAGACATTTTCTCAGCAGTGCATAACTTTTAGACAGTCAGTCAACCTTAATCATGTTTTCTCAATCATTGATTATATTTTTTCATGATCAACTTAGCATCATACTCAGTATTCAAACAACCCAGAACTTCAAGAAGACTTCATTGACAGATAGCAGATAAAAAGAAGGAATCACGGTAGTAACATCTGCAATAAGCTTAAGAAAACCTTAACTATTATATGTGCTTTTCATGAAGTAAACCCGCGTATATACGTGCTTTTACTGAGACCAACTAGTGTATAGATCTGTAAAAGTAAATTTTGTAGAACAGAGCAAATCTATAAAACTTACCCAGATTTCTTCATTTTCTTTAGCAGACTTGTGCCAGTTCTTCATCATTTCTTCAGTAGATCATACTAGAGCTTCATCATCTTCAGATCTAGAGATCTTGAACCATCATTATATCCATGAGTGCATCATAGATTCAGATCTATCGTTTAAAAACAGAGTTCATCCTTGCAGATATTCCTAAGAGAAATTTATTCATTAACAACCCTTACTATACGCACTTTGCACTATGATATTCTTTTCCTTATATAGATTTAGCTTCTACCAATACCATGAGTCAAAACCACTCAACTGCTGATGGTAATCCTAGACGGAATCAAATAGATAGCCTGGTCTCATCGTGAGATAATACCATGGTAAAGCACAATTGTAATTTGGGTACAAAACGCAGCATACGCGACTTGGGACGTACTTCTCTACATGCATACGCAACTTGGCCTTTACAAATCCGCGTATAAATTGTGGCATATTAAAAATAATGAATTTTTTGAACAAAACTTCTGAGAGACTGTTGAGATTCTTCATACAAATAGTTTCTTCGTCCTTTGCCACAGATTTTCCATCAAGGACAATCAATTTAATATTATAGAACACAAGAAACGTAATGCCAACATCCTTCAACTCTAAAATTGATAGACAGGAAACTACATTTTGTTTACTTGCAACCACTTTTTACAGCATTCCAATCCGATGTCAGAGAGAGGGTTATGAATATTTTCCCACGATCACCTCTTTGAGATGAAATTCAAGAGCCTAAAAAAGCCCTAACTTCCAAAAACCATATCTCTTAAAATATTATGAACCAAGCTCTAAACTTTTTCGACGATGTTCCTCAGGATTTTGGCTTTGCGCTCTATAAGTTTCAGCTTCTGAACCTTCGTAGAAAAACAGTTATAGCGAAAATTCCACGATGACCTGTTTAGGTTAAATTTAGGAGCCTGCAAAAAGCCCTAACTTTCATAGATCATATCTCCGAAAATATTGCGAAATAAACTCTGAAATTTTGCGAAGATGTTTCTCAGGATGTCAGCTTCGCGCTCTAAAAATTTCAGCTTCGGAACCTTCGTAGAAACAAAGTTATAGCAAAAATTCCACGTTGACCTGTTTGGAGCAGCAAAACCCTAGAATCCAAAGCTCTGATACCAAATGTTGTGAAACCAGCTCCAAAAATATAAGAAAAGAGATATCAACGCCTTAGAAATAAGCCACTTTGAGGGGGAAACCTCCAATACATTACATAAATGAACAATTATTGGATGATACAAATGGCAAAACCTCCTCTGTATATATAGGAGTCTATGGGGCCATAATGTAATCTTAGTCAACCTAACAATAATAATGTAAGGGCACAATAATAACAATATGGGGGTTACATGGTTACAACAATAACAATAAGGGGGGCTATACTAACATAATAAGAGACTACACTAGTAATATAGGGACCTAACAGTGAGCATATTCTATAAGTTGCAGGATGTTATTTGTAGATGGTTGATCAAGTTGGAAAAATAGATGAAATTCTATTTTTAGAATATTGGGCAAAGTATATTTATAGATCGTCAATCTAAAAATAGATGCATGTCGATTATTATTAACTCTTAATAATCATCCTACAATAAACATCAACTTATTTTCTTGGAGCACTTTATTTCAGTGAACAGATTTGGCAAAATCAGTGGGCTGAAGGAATTTCGCAATTCCTAGGTTTATTGGTGGCTCATGCATGGAGGACTCAGTTAGAATTGAAGTGGAAAAGTTGTGATAGACTTGGAAGAGTAGTTATAGGAATTTTTATTTAGTTTAACTCAGTTAATGGAATTAAACTCAGTTAAGCTAGTTGTATCTAGTCTAACTAAAAGATACACTAGTGAGAGTTAAGTGAATTAATTAGTTAATTAATTCACAACTACTAACTCACTAACAACTAAAAAAATACAGCATTTAACTACAGTGCATGTCAGTTCCAGTGGATACCCAGTGGAGAGATAGGTGAAAGGGTGAGATGGACTATCCGTTGTGACTATAGTGATGCATTCAATGCATCTGACACACATTGGAGTTTCCAATGAGGATTGTGCAGTCAAGGCAAGGCCAATTCGAATTCATTTAGGGGTCTTCTTCAGCATGGATTGCGCAGTGGAGGCAGGCTATCAGGAGGCGAGAAATTGGTGCATAGAGATGCAAATTTCTACTGAGAGCTTGATGTACTAAGCTTTGTATGATGTTATTACACGATTCCATTGCTATACATAATATGATAGTTGGGGTTTTTCGCTTTAATTTTCCCTGTTAAACAACTTTGTTATGTGCGATTGAATTTATTTACATGTGTTTGCAACTGAGTTTTAAATTTCCGCAAGTTTAAATAGTGGAAGGATTATGTATTTTGCAAGAAGATAAATATTGTGAGATCAGGAGGATCCGGTAATACATCAGTATTAATACATTTCTATAGAAGTATCACTTAACTGGTTCTTTGATCTTTCTCCTTGTTGTGGTTCTCTTATGATAACCTTAAACTTTGCTGACATAGATTGTCTGTACCTACGTGCATCTAATCTTCTTAATGCAGAGAAATTATTTTGGTCACCATCCACCACAGTGTCTGTCGTCTTAGTAATATTTACTTTTGAAACTTCTTCTATTGGAGGAACCTTGCAGGTTTTTCAGAGATCCCTATCTTCCCATTCCCTGCATATGTAATACCAGGAGAATGGTTCCTAGCCACATGCTCTCTTTTTGATCTCCTCATTGTTGGTACCAACATTATAACACAATCACCATATGAATCCAATTCATAAGATATTCTAGGAACCTTTTTATCATTTCCTTAATTTAAATTCCACACAAATTTTCAACTCTCTCCTTCCAAGCCATGCCCAAAAGGGATGTTTTGGGTGTTCTGAACAATGAAATTTTATAACGGTGCAACTTGAGGATCCAAATTTCAAATTTATTTTCCTCAGTAGACGACACTGAAAGTAAATATGCTCGAGTCAACCTCTTCGCCCCCGAGCATTCAGCGAAACCAAACCCTTCAACACTATGCGGTCGTACAACGTGACAATATCACATACGAAATGCCTGCCAGTTGTTCGAAAGAGAAATGTTGACAACAACCTCATAAAAAACAGAGCCACACATGCGCAGCAATTATTTTTCGCCCTGGGAATCGAACTCGGCACTTTCAGAATTTTTTGGATTTCGAGATCCCCCTCCCTCTTTTAGCGGAATACCATGGACGTCTGAAGAATCGAACCTTAGACCTTCCCATTTCTGCCTTGGCTTAGACCCACCCGATCTTCTTATTTTGATATT
Source organism: Pinus albicaulis (assembly GCA_034641835.2). Lineage (NCBI taxonomy): Eukaryota > Viridiplantae > Streptophyta > Pinopsida > Pinales > Pinaceae > Pinus > Pinus albicaulis. Next base: position 85,261 of record JAXQQM020077725.1, on the reverse strand, counting down.
TTTAACGAAAATTACTGCGATGAAAGAACAATCACTTTTCTTTTTGGTTCGCAGGCGCCAGGAGAGGAAATGCATAAACTTTGTCAAATTTGGCGTGGGTGCAAACGGTCGGCAATAGTGAAGAAAAATGGTGCCCAGGGGGCACTGTAGCGATTGACAAAGGATGGGAGAACCTAAGCTGGAATGGTCCACTATTCAGTTGTGGATGACTAATCATCAAGAGATCATTCCACTAGGATGATTGCTGAAGGTTGTGGTGGACATTGCAGGAGTTAAAGTCTATGTGGATTTTGAAGTAATCTAGATTGTGGGTGACGTAGACCCTTACCCTACGCTCTTAGGCCTGGACTGGGCTATTGACATGGGAGGTATCATCAATTTGAAAAGGATTAGTATGATCTTTGAAAACGAGGGTACGCGGGTAATAATCCCCTTGGATCCAACAAAAGATGAACGATATACCAAACCAATGCATGAGGAGGAGGATGTTGATCACATTTACAAACTGACTGCCCTGGACGATGATTGGATCAACCCCATGACTGATGCCATGCTATGTTGGGAAAAATACAGCGAATGCCTTTCAGACTCAGATGGAGAGATAGAAAATTGATAGAAGTAGTTGCATGATGTATCTGTGTTGCGGTGCCTTAAGATCGCAAAGATATTCCAACGCATATCCTCAGAGGTAAGAGAAATACCCTACTTTGATGGTTCTGGTAGTATTAAGGACTCTCTTAAAGCATTTGAAGTGGATGTCCCTGAAGAATGGAGGTTTTGGGCCCTTGACTTGGCTATGCGTGCGACCCCTACGCAGTGGTGGGAAACTCATAAGGAAGATTTTTCAGGACTGGGAGGAATGTCAAAAAATGATGCTCCTACGATTTGATCCTCCATTCAACCCACCCATGGAACTCTTCTCGGGTCGAGGGGATCCACCCAAGCACTTTCCTATCTGGATGTAAGTACGGAATGAAAAAAATTGGAATTAATGGGTCTATATTTTTATTCATGCCTTAGGACCAATCCCCACCACCTGGTATTTGGATGAAGAGCTACACCAGCCCACTTGTCACTGGGGTACAATGGCTGAAGATTTCATGGTGACGTTTGGTTTGGTAGGAGGAACTGATAAACTCGATGAAGCCCTGCAAGATATAGATGCTCTGGTCTTTGATGAGTCCTTATCTAGGCGATAATGTGTTGCACCAACCTGAGATGCGCAGATGCAGTATATACTAAGGGTGATAGGACCAAGGCAGATGAAATTAAACTGAAGGAACCTACCCTTGAAGCACTAAAATTCCTACCTTAAAAACTACCAGCAGCTGAGGAGCTACAAGAATCAACACCATCTTTGATTTGAACCTAAACAGTCATATTATATCCAAGTATTTCCCTAATCACAATGACCAGTAGATTCTCCTCATGGATTATTTCTCTCATTCTATCTATTAGTAAAATCCACAAAATGTATCCCTACATTTGAATCTTGGGAAACAAACATATAATTGTTATCATTTAAAATATCCATATCTCTTGAAGCCCAAAAATCCATTTGCTTTGGATAAGATTTATCTATAACCTCAAAAGAAACCCTAGTATAAGTTGAAGGACCATTATGTCGACTTGAGTCTTGACAAAGTATGATGGAATGAAATTGGGTGAAAACCATATCCATGTTCACCATGTCAGAACTTCATTGAGATGATGACCTTGATTTGAAGACATCTACCATAAAAACTAGGACCACCCATACTTATCGTTGCCATCTCTCTTTCATAATCAACACTAACATACTGAGGACCTATAACCCGTGGAGGCCCATGGTCATCATTGAAATGTAATTGATTAGAATACATGCCATGTCCACAAGTTTTTATATTTAATATCTGCATCTAATGTGCCCATTTCTTATTATGAGATTTACGACATCCGAAAATGGCATCATTCATAAAATTTTGAAGAAGTCTACAAATTAGGTCAACAATTTTTTTTCACATTTACAACTTCCCTCACATTTGTTGGTTCTTGAAGCTCGAGCACTTTCATAACAAAAATAGGAAAAGTCAAACAACAAAAATATCCACTCTCTTTTCATTTTCTAATATTATAATGAAGTTTTATTATAGGCATTGTTTGTTTGTTTGTTTTGGTTAGAAAAGGGGTTGCTCTTGGTTTTATGTGTATTTCAATTTATCATATTGTTGTGCTATGCGACAACTCCCCCCCCCCCCCCCATTTTTATTTTTCAAAATAATCTATACCTTTGATAAATAAGAAATAGGGACCCTTCTTAGAAAAATATTTTTGTTTTTAATAAAAATCAAAAATCCAAAAAACATCACCGCTTTTAGTTTTAATAAAAACATTCTCATTACAAATCACATTTTTGCACAAATGTTTTCTCAGTTAAAACAATAAACCAGCGAAATCCCGATTTTGCGATCACCGATTTGAAATTTTGAAGGTGATATTATAAATCGCATATCGCAAATCTACATTGTAAAATTTTAAGCCATTCTTGATAAAACTCCAATATTGCGAGATTGCGATATTGCGATGTTGCGATACTGCGATTTTGCGATTTCACGATATCACGAAATCGCATATCGCATAAACAAAAGGTAATACACTTCATTGAGACAGGTTCAAAGGACACGATGCGATTGATTTGACAAGTTTGAATAAAGGTTTTACGTAAAAATTAATCATGTCAGAAATTATTAATTGGATTTTATCATCCCAATGTAAACAGTTATGGAAGCGTCATGATCAATTAATGATATAGTTGTTTCCCGGATTTTTTCTTTCAAAATAGATCATTTCAATAGATCTTCCATCACTTAATCATTTATTCTGTCTTTATTAGGGATTTCCTTTCAAGATATGTCTATCCGAAAAGTGATCCAAAAGCATGACAAACAGATTGTTGCAAAATTCGAACAAACAGGAATGGCGCCTATAGTCTCTGATACTGTCTACACTGCTGATGGAGGAGCTACTAAATGGCAAGTTATTTACACTATACTTGAAGATGAAGAGCCAGAAGTAGTGGAACTCGCGACGACCGCTGATGATGAAATACCCTCAAATTTACAATTCAAATATATTTCATGCTCTTTCCTCCATAGGATAGCAGCAATAGTTACTCTTCTTCCATATACTGACATGATTAGGTGGGTGCTTGAAAAATCAATGATCAAATATAGACATTTAAGAACCTGCAAGGATGAGATTCTAGGTTCTTTCAGACCTGAAGATCTGAAAATCATGTATAAGTTGCATGACTCACAAAACACCTACAACAGTCAGTTTGTTTCAAAGTTTGCTAAGAAGAACGAAGACCCATTCAAGGCAATTCAAGATTGGAGGAATTAGACAACAAGTTCAAATATGAGAAAACTGGTATGTATCCTATCGCGTCATTAGAAAACCCTTATAATTTCGCAGCAAGAATGCTATGTAGGTTATATCGTTTACCCGATAATACCAAGTTCTCCATAAATTGGCTTTCCCTAATTGACGCATCTGTTAATTCCCTCATAATGAATTGGTCAACTATTCTCTCTGATAATCTAGTCAAGGCAATTAATGAATATCGCCAAACCAGAACTTCTTCCCGCAAATCTGTTCCCCAATTCTTTATAAGTGCCTATATTTTTGATGCCATCTGTTTTTCTACCAATTTTCCAGTTATGGGATGGAAATGGACTCCTGAAGACCCTACCCCTAAAATTTGAAGTTCTACTCTAAAGTCTGAATTTATTAATCTTGGTACATTAGAAAAACCTCAAAACATCAATTTAGGTCTTGGTTTAGAACCTGAAGAAAGGACGTCATTCATTAACAAGGAAAATTTTAAGAACCCCCCTAAATTTATATATATAATAAATAGGCGAATCCCCATGATACATAGGAAAAATGGAAGGCGATTTTATTAATAATATAATATGTATATATAATTTTTTGGCGAATCTTTCACGAGATTATATTATCTTGTAAAATCATGGTGAATCACTAGTACAAATAGCGAATCACTACTACAAAATGGTGAATCGTTGTCTAGTGGAGTTTGGGGTGTTGGTTCCAATGAAGATATGGTAGTTGAACCAGGAGTAGAAGGAAGAGAACCACTGAGACCAAGCATGGCACATGGTGACTCGTGAGGGAAGTAGTTCTCGTGTAGTTTGGAAAACGCATTCTTCTAGTTCTGCTAAGCGTAGTGTTGTTTCTCATGCTACTACTAGCATTGATATTGAGGTTGGAGAGGAGTTTGAGGAAGCATGGAAGGTTGCAGTGGTGGAGAATTACAAAGAGTACCCCATTATGGACTCCATTTTGCCCTTTGGTATTTGTGCCTGCAAGATCTTCTGTCCATTGAACCAACAATTAACAGTTCAACCAACAATCAACTTGACTGAGTTGATTAGGTACGAGTCAACTTAGACTAATATTCAAAACTATGCTTTGCACTATCCCATATTTATCACACTATTGCTACACAACATTGTGCATTTGCACCCAACTCTCATGCATGCACACAAAATTTTCATTAACATCTATAACCCTAACCAAGTGAGAATTGATCAAAAATTTGCACCAAAGTTTGTTAGTGTTGAAAGTTCATAAGAAATTTAGATTCATGGTACCTTAAATAAATTTTGAAATAACCTCCACAAATTCGACCACAATAGAGAAAACTTGTGATAAATTTTAAACCTACAAAAATTAGGTTCATGTTTTTAGGAACGATCATAAGAAGTAGTTGGCATATAGGTCGAGTTTTGAGCCTTGACACATTGATAATGCAATGGCTTAGGTCAAAACTCACACATTGAAAATTCATCAATGAAGAGAAGACAAGATCATTATGAATTACACATACTCCAAACTTCCTACCAAATTCTACTTAGTTGTCCGCAACTCAGCTATACATAATCTTATAGTAAATGAAAATTCCACAAAGCCTTCTTCACATAGCTAATAAATGGCCATTGGAAGAGCACCCCTTATATAATAGTAATAGTAGCAATCAATAGATTATTTCATATTGAACTTCATAGCCATAACGCTCCTATGTATTGTATGATGTATTCAACTTGCATTATCAAATATAGATAAAATCATACTTTTGATTGATCCATTTAAAACATACTTGTGCACAATGTTGAATGCAATACCAGTCAAGGAGTAAAGTTGGTTTAACGTGTAATGATCTATAAAATAATGGAACATAGATGGAACATAGACTGATTTCATTTAGATATAGGTAACCCTCTGAATGTAGACCATTCCTTGAAGAACATTTTTATTGATGAGGAATTTAATACAATATTCAATTTTCGAACTAAAAATATTATTTTTATAGATTTGTGTATGGGGTAAACAATAATTAAAAAATTTAACTATCTTTGTGGTGGTCAATATTTATAAATTTTATTTATACTTGCTTTACCATGTATATCATATACCTATCAATCACAAACATGAAAAGTTGTGGAATTCACAGTGATGATCTGCTCTGGAAACACAACCAAACTTTATTATTACCAATATTAACTTTTATATAGTAGCACATATGTAGATAAAATTTCCAGCTTCCAAAGAGACAAACTTGCTTCTCCAACATGATGGCACATTCTTAACTACTAACATTTCTGATTGTTGAATGTAAGAAAGCTTTCTAAGTACATCTAATCTACTGCAAGGCTTGAACTCCTAGACTATGTTCTTTTTTACCATGTATCTATAGGTTGTAGCCTTCTTCTTGTTTGAAGAGGAGTTGTCTATTATCAAAACTACCTTCCCTGCCTCTTATGCCTTGAAGGAATTGCAAATTGACTCATCAGATGAAGACAACTTTCTGTTCTTGTCAATTAGAGTTGAATAGTTTCCCTGTGCACTCAACACAAACTCTGAGCGATAGGAAACATCCCACCCACCAACTATGAGGTCCCACAAAATTGTTGCTCCTGCCTGAACAACAGACAACTTGAATGTGAGAATTCAAAAACAAAGAAAAATCCCAATCGCATATATCTTGAGGATGAACTCGATCTCAAATCCAAAACCCATAAAATTTATATCCAAAACTAAAACTCATCAAATTTGGAAGTATATTGGAAACAAAACCGAAGCAAAAGAGCTAAATTTGAATGCACGAACTGACACAAAATCTGAAAACTTGAGCAATTTTTGACGTAAATTATTTTTTTTTACAAAATAGATCAGGGAAGAAAGGCCTCAGGGAAGATCACACTAGACTAGGGGTAAGTAAAAACCACCAAGGTGAAGCATGGGAACAAGAATACAACCAAAAATGATCTATAATTTTGTTCAATCAGTGATCCATCCATAGGACAAAATTTTTCTCCTAGGGGTTACCCACTTGGGTGTGTAACAAAGCCCATCAAACATTTTATGAAGTTGTTGACCCTTCTCCTCTAAGAGTGAAAATAAAATGACATAGGAGCGATGCAGGAAAGAGAGATGTTTGGTGTAGAGGATTTTGGACACCCTTAATCTTCTCATTAACCTGAAGAATACCAGAAGTTAGAGATCTGTTTTCAAAGCAGCAGTAAATTTAAAGTAGCCAGTCGAGGATATGATAGCTGGTCAGGTGAAAGAGAATTTTGAAAGGATCAAGAAGATAGTAAATATATGCATTTTTAGCACAAATTCTACCACAGAAGCTCAACAAGAATAATGGACACTGGTAGGGATTGAAGAGGAACTCCTAGCATCAAGGAAGAAGCCACAAGCAGTTATCATTAAAAGATAAATCATCCTAACTACTGCCCTCTATACTTCCCAACATTTTCTACCTGTCTAATGTTTGATCAGACAGAAAGCCTGTGGCTTGCCAGTTGTGGTTCTATTATTTTATTGAGCAATAGCTCTGTACATTTAAAACAATAATAAAAATAAGATTTCAACTATAAAAAAGAACAGACACTTGATTTTTTAATGCTCAGTGTCTTTCTTATTCTTTAACTTGAATACAGTGTGACTATTGTCAGAATAATCTGCTAAATATGAACATAGGATGCATCACTGCTAAAATGGTCTGGCTAAGGTGAATAACAGCCTTTCATCTTTGACTTTCCGATTGTTTGGACTCTTGAGGGGAAAGATTTGAGAGGCAGGGGCCAGGCTTGCTTCAAGAGAGACAACTAGGAATTGGATTGCATATTTACTCTGTGCTATTATAATTTATAGATGAGACTAGACAGACAAACATCCTCGAAGGCTTACTGTTGCTCTGTAGACTTTCAAAAGGATTTTGGCACTACACTGTTCCCAAGAATTTACCCATCAAGCAGCTTTGTGTCCTTGGACTACTTGAGGACATTGTTTCTGGTGTGATGCAGCTTTATGATAGAATGATTGGCAGTTTTTGCGATTACTACAGATTTTCTGAAGGTATCACGAGTATTGGGGGTGTCAAGTGGGTGTGTGTTCTCTCTCCCAGACTAGTTGGGATCTACATTGATTACCAGCAATTCATCAGGGAATTTACTCAATCTCAGGATAGTTGCCTACTTCATTAGATCCTGGTTTCATTCCTTTTATTTGTAGATGTTGTTGTATAATTGGCCTCCACTCCAGAGGGGTCATAGAGTCAACTCGATGCATTGGATAGATTTTTCAATAATTGATAACAGACAATTAACCTTGGGAAATTATGATCTCTAATACCACCAAAGAGGCCCTCTCCAAGTATATCATTTTCCCTTTCTGTGGAAGTTAATGGAGATTACCACATTTTATGCTTAGGGGTCGAAAACCATTATTTTTCGAATACTGATAATGAATTAAAATGGATGTTATGTTTTACATAGTGATCATCAAAATAATGGATGTTATATTTTGGACAGTGATAGTCAAAATCAATCTTGTGTTTCATGCTTGTATTGAAAATGAATGTTGCACTTGAGGCAATAATGATAAGTAGTTCTACCAAGGAAGCCATCTCAATCTCATCCTTTTATTATGTATTCCTCTGCAGCTGTACTTATGTAATTACAATAGGTGACCCATCAAATTGAAAACCTATCTGAAATGAATACTGATCAGTGCCATACATGAGAGTTTAATAAATATAAAGTCTTATGAAGCCTTCAATATAAGAGTATTTCCAGATTTCAAAAACCAGGCTCATATTCTGTCGACTTAAAATGTTACCTGCATTAACAAAATAGAAGGATAGCTGTTGTAGAAAGAAGAAACTGCTTGCAAAATACTCTGCCAACCATGTGGTGGCCAATGTCGACCTTTATGTAACAAAGATAAGCGTTGAAAGATCAGTAGACCAGACACAATTTTGTGGATTACAGGCTAATGAGATTGCCTAATACATCAACACTTAACTGTGACCTCAGGTGTTTCAATATTAAAAATGATTTCTAACATAGACAATTGAATTGATTTTATTGTTGATATATTATTTTTATTTAACTGACATTGTAGTAGGATTCAATTATGGCATCTACAAGATACTCACATTTGGATAAAGGCAGCCCAGCCAAGGAGATACGCCCATCCTTTGTCAGGTAGACATGCCACTTCTTTGTCATGTTCTCACTCTGTTCAAATTGAAAAGATGTATTAGGGCAAGAAACGGTAAAACCAACACTGATTAAAAAAGTTGGAATTCTGAAATGGTGAAAATTTACCGAGCATTTTCTTATGACGTCATCTACCCAGCCTTCAAATTTTCCCAGACGGCCAAAAATGGTTGGAACTTGGTAAAAAAAATTCAAAAAATCTGACAATAGGAATGTTTGAATGAGTTTTAAAGGGTGGAAATGGATTGAACACCATCAAAAACTCCTAGGACACCCAAAATCTTTAAGTTTGACAACCGTAACCTGGATTTACAAAAATTCTTGCTAGATTTTATCAAAATCCAGTAAGAATTTCCATAATTTTCCAGACAAATTTGAAAGCTAGATAGACTATGGCCTTTCTTACTTGAGCCTTGTTAAGACCTGTGAAGGAAAACATGCCAATCTGTCTGAGGACAAAGGAGCAATCTTTCCCATTCTTATCCTTTACATAAATATTATCATATAGTCGCTGCCTCACACCCTTGATTCTTCCAGACATAAGTTCCATTTCTGATTTCCATTCATCAAACATGGCAGGATTGCCTACAGCATTTGCCACAATTTGAGCCCCATGAACTGGAGGATTCGAGTACATTGTTCTAGCAAGCCTTTTAAGTTGGCTTTTCACCCTGCCAGAAGTGCATGGACAAATGCAGTTAGCGTTCCATTTAAATAATGCTGGAAGTTGAAGATATTCCAGTAATAAACATATCCACTAGAAAGAATACAATCCAAAGTTTATTAGTGGTACCTATTGGCAACATCTGATGAGGAGCACACAACATTAATAGCTCCTATCCTTTCTGCGTAGAGACCGAGGTTCTTGCTGTAGGATTGAGCAAAAAAAAATTCCATCCCACGAGCTACAAACAGCCTCATAGATGATGCATCTGCATCAAGACTGCCACTTGCAAATCCCTACCAGTTCAGGTAAAATCGCATATTAAATTGCAAAAATAGGGGTCCTTTCAAACCAATTGTCATTTCATTACAACAAAGGATTACTAGACACACAACAATAGAGAGGTTGCACAGAGGAGGAGAGAGGAAGGTGAACCAAGCAAGCATATTCACCCAGGGAGGGCCTCTATGGATGCCCATTGGCATAAAGGCCAGTACCTCATGAATGGCATTTTGGAAATGCTTCTAAGACTATAACATCACAGATCTCTTCCACCTGGGCTGTAAGATCACTTAGCTTCTTTCAATGTAATGAGTAAAAACAATAGAACTGTGAACTCGGCCTTTAAACAGAGCCTATCACTCTTGCTACACTAAAAAAAAGTTGAAGATAAAAATCACTTTCTTGAAAGGTTTAGCTTATACTCGCATTCTATCTAAATTTCAAAAATCTACCACACTATCTAAAAATCCCATTTCCAATAAAACTTAATTAATAAGTAAATAATGGAAGGCGTTGGACTGCTGATTGCAAGGGCTACCTTTTCTAAATTTAATCTATTCAATCGTACATTAATTTGGGTTTGAGCTACCAGTTGCAAGGGAATAACTCTTCTGAAGTTTAATTTGACTATCTATAACAAGTTAATTTTGATTGTCTAAAATCGTTGATTTTGATTGGAATCCTATGACTATCGATGAATATCATCTGATAGAGAATTTTGAGTGTTGCATCTAATGGGGATTTCACAATAGCACCTAGTCTCAATCATTTATATCAATAAAACCAATGGCATAATAGCACTTGGTGTCAAGCATTTATATCCATAAAACCATGTATGATAGAGAATTTTGAGTGTTTCATCTAATGGGGATTTCACAATAGCACCTATTCTCAGTCATTTATATCAATAAAACCAATGGCACAATATCACTTAGTCTCAAGCATTTATATCCATAAAACCGTCTATTTTGATATGATATCTTTGATTTTTAAAATAGACAATTTTAGGTTCTCAACAAGTCATTACATATTATGTTGGAGTAATCATCACACCACTATAAAATCTGTAATTCTCACTATAGAGATTGTAATTACCCCCAAACCTCTTCATATCATAATCATTACGAATGATTTCAAAAGTAACGATGCTAACTACCTAACCACTTTAGCAACATCCTCACATTTTTAATATATGAGTTTCATTTTTACCTGAACTATAGAACTATAACGTACTTGTCACACCCTTAATGAACTTGATGTCTTTCGAGATGTTTGAACTATTCACCACTGACAGTGCATGAGAACTAATTTTGGACAAGAACTATCTGCATTTTTAGCTTTAAAAGAAAAATATTCCATAACACAATTTTGGATTAACGTTCAAATGGAAATTTTCAAAATCCCAAACACCTTTTTCACAGATTGCTCTTGTATCTAGAAATTTGTTGAACATATATGTTAGGCATTGTAAAGTATTTGTCACTTGTGGTTGTACACGATAACGCGAACTCTTGTGTTTTGTTACTCGATAGTTCTTGGATTTTGTGCATGACATGATGAGGCTATGCTTATGTTCCTTCTATTATAGTAGACACTATAGTAGTTTTTTTAATAATGCAATACCTAATGTTTCAATATTTCTGCGAAGACTTTGAAAAAAAATTCTGCAGCAAATATAAGATGTTATATAGCTTAATTTTCATCCTGCACAGTCTGCAAATTTATTTACTCTATCCATGATTGTGTACAACTTTAGAAAGTTGTTGGTCTCATAAGGTTGGAGAATTAAATGACTGCAGTGGATAACAGTTGAGAACTGAGATACCCTAGCAATGGAGTCTATCGTTTTCACGAACCTGCCATGCACAGATCTACTCGACCTGCCTGTTGGTTCATAACATGTGTTATATGATTCATCATATGTACAGAACCAATAACATTTACTAAAAGTGCGAAACTGAAATTTTGTATCAATGTTCATATAATATCTATGAAAGAAAAAAACATAATTCAACTAAGTCTTAATTGCAATACCTATTTTGCAATGCAGAAATTGAGAATGAAGCAAGTGTGACACTACATTATCTTATGTATAAGGCATAAAGATGAAATTATTCATATGATACTATAAATATTAAAAGGTCCGAGTCAACTTAAATATAGAACTATTCAAGTGTTTACATGGCAAGCTCAGCAGATTGTGTAAACATTTTAAACACCTTTAGATCATTTACATGTTTCAAATTGATATAAGTTTATCCTCAATTGATCGATTAAGTGCCTATTCTGGAAAAAAAAAAAAAAAAAAAAAAAGTATTTAAAAGGGAATGCTAGCCTGTGATGTGTCAGTTATCATGGGATCAATCTCTTTTCCATAGAACTTCATTTTCTGACTCTATATCCACAGACTCTATAATTGTGATTGCTTCACAGACTAAAGGAATCAGATAAAAGGGACTAAAATGTAATTCTTGTGAGCATGGGTCAATCAATGGCCTTGGATATATATTTTGGTGGATTTATGAAATGTTGGTGACTGTGCACTGTGGGTTTCCAGCTGCCATGGGTTTTAACACATCAATTTTAATTATACCATCCTATTTTATATTGCCCATACGATATTGCCTTCCTAGTTTCACAGTAATTTTCAATGACAGAAGAAAATATGACAATGCACCCATGGGCTTTAATAAAGAATCAGGCCAGAAGATATACTCTCAAAACATTTTCAGGATTATATAAGAATATCTAAGTTTTACATTCATTCACTTCCATGCAAAATCAGCATTTCTGATGAAACAGTTTGACATCCAATGTTTAATTGATTTCTTTCACAACAACCAATTTAAAAAGTAAGTTACATAAACAACAACTAATAGAATATATAGCAATTGTATTTCTCACAAACGTTTAATACAACAACATACGTGTAATCTTAAATAAGACATCCACAAAAGGATAATACAGCAGATTCATATAGAAAGCAAAGACAATACAGATTAAATAGAAGCACTGAAAACAACCAAAGGTTCGTTCTTCTTATCTTTGAGGTTATTAATTTGAAGGATACTATGTTGATGGGGACACTACAGACCACATGTCGTAGTCATGATTTGGAGCTTGAGCCTGAGAGAGGTGTTGCACATGTTGTGACACAGAAGCTGAAGCTGGTGTTGCATGCTTGTAATTGGCTTTGTCCAGCAACTGATCCTCAGTCATAAAGGACTCTAGAAAATAAGAGAGTATATCTGAATTGCAATCTTCAGTGGTTGGGCACAATGGATTTATATTGCCTTGAAGGGTACAGGAATTTTCACCATCGTTTTCCTTGTAGCTTTCTTAATGCGTTTCTTCATTGGGTGCACGGTGTTGAATGAAATTAGCTAAAAAACTTTCGTTATATTGATGTCCACCTCTCAAAGCATTTCTAGCAGTTGCTTGATAACCTTGATCTGAGAAATGTGGGGCACTGTCTAACCCTGATGAGGGTGCCATGAAAAAACTACTTGTCAGTGTGTTTGTTCTCAAATATGGAGACCAATCATGGCCCTCTAAGCTCAAATCCTGATTAGGGTAACAATATGGAATCTGCGAGGGTTGATTAACATGAACAGCTCCATTAACTGATTGTTGTGGCAGCTTACCTAATCCTTTTCCTAAATCAGAAACATCAGATGAATAAGTACCCTCACTTCCAATATAAGTAGATTGAGTAGCTTTGGCAGTGCTGGAGGAATTTGCAACAGTGTGAAGGCTATCAATTGCTGATGTATCAGGATGATCATTAAAGTTCTTGCTCAGTTCTTTGGAATAGCAAATGTTGTCAAAAACTTTGCAGGCTTCAATATTGTCAGACATTTTTGTTTCAGTTTCTTGCAGCTGAATTTTCTGAGAATCAGAAGTTGGGTTTTTGGTATCTTCAGAGTTCACGTTGTCAACTCCTTGGCTTTTATCACTACGTAACTGCTCAAGCTCTGATTCAGCAAGGGGTTTGTGCGTCCTTGGATCTATCCCTTCACTGATCAGTTTTTTACTAAGGTGCGTATTCCAGTAGTTCTTGATTCCGTTATCAGTGTGCCCAGGCATTCGCCCAGCTATCAAGGACCACCTGAAAATCCAAATGGATGTGATGCACCGACTTTCACTAAAATCTAAACTAACCTAATGTACCCATATATCATTTTTGAATCTCATGAAGGCAAGGAACGTACATGTTTCCAAGAAGGCGATGCAGAGTGAGAATAAGGTCTTCCTCATCGGGCAAAATCTGTCCTCGTTTAACATCAGGCCGCAGATAATTCATCCATCGCAGTCTACAGCTTTTGCCACAACGCAGCAACCCTATAATTATACCAGAAAATACAATTTAGAGTTTAAATTATCAATAATTTTATAACCATATGCTTATACATTTGTTGCATCGGCCATATTTACTTTGTTTAAAGCCTGTACGCAAAATTAAACAGTCATAAAAAATAATTCGAACCATGGGAAAAAATACTAATTGAAGTCATTTGATTTTCATATACAGTTAGATTCGTGAAAATAAATGACGATGCAACTGTATGATCATAATTTTTTTCTCTAAAAGCCTCACGGACTAGAGAGGGTCGGTCAAGTTCCTCTCTCAGCCAGCAAGAAGATCGGTGTACATAAAGCCCCAGCCACCTCTCCTAAATTCCAACGAATCACACTAACCCCTCCCTCCGACCCTGTAAATCCAGGCGAATGCCATGGAAATCTGCTCCAACCAAAGAAAATCGGGGGCGAATTTCATTTTTTCAGTTTTACGCGCCTTTTTTTTAGTGGACTAATATTTAATAATTAATTATTTTTAAAATAATTATTGGGCTAACTTTATTAAACTATAGAAAATGGGTTTTATATAAAAAATTCGCCCTATTAAAATTTAAAATCCCTTAAAATTCGCCTTTGGGCTAAAATTTTCCCCTAAAATTTTCCCTATTCATTAATTTATTAAAAACATATAAAGATATATTTGCATGGGATTATTAAAATCTTAAGACATATGATACTTCCATAATTCAGCACACTATACCTATGACCTCAGATGATAAGCCTGTACAACAAAAACTTAGAAAAATCCACCCAAATTTAGAAAGTCAAATTAAATTTGAATTAAACAAAATGCTCAAAGCCAAAATCATTTTTATTGTTAGACATTCAAAATGGGTGTCAAACATGGTCCCAATTAGGAAGAAGAATGGAGACATTAGGATTTGCATAGATTTTAGAAATTTGAATAATGCTTGCCAAAAACATAATTTTCCCTTGCCTACCATGGAACAGATATTTCAGTCAGTTGCAAGATCTGAATTAATGTCTTTCCTCAACGGATTTTCAAGATATAATCAGATTATGGTACATCCGGATGATAGATTAAAGACAACATTCAGAACAAAGTGGGGAACATATGCATATCAAAAAATGCATTTTGGGTTGATTAATGTTGGTGCTACATTTCAATGTGCTATGGATATAGCTTTCAGAGGACTAATCAATAGCTCAGTTGTCATATACTTAGATGACATTACTGTTTACTCTAAACATAGAAGCAATCATGTTAATCACCTAAAACACATTTTTGAAAGATATAGAAAATTTGGTATTTCCTTGAATCCAAAAAAATGTTATTTTTCCTTATCATAAGGTAAATTATTAGGGTTCATTGTTTCTAAATATGGAATCCACATTGAGCTTGATAGAATTCAGGAAATTGAAAACATCCCTTTACCACATAATAAAAAAACAATGCAATCATTTTTAGGACAAATTAATTTTGTAAAGAGATTTGTTCCCGATTTTTCCCAAATCATCTTACCCCTGCAATCAATGATCAAGAAAAATTCAATTTTTAAATGGGGAAAAGAAGAGAGAAATTCTTTTTAGTTGATCAAGAAAGCCATCATTGAAGCACCCTCTTTAACAACTCCGGATTTTATTAAATCATTTATATTATATACATTTTCTTCTGACACATCATACGCAACAGTATTAACACAGTTAAACGATCAAAACATTGAAGCACCAATTGTGGTTTTCAGTTCTAACCTACAAGGTGCCAACTTGAATTATACAGCTACGGAAAAACAATCTTATGTTGTATTTAAAGCTTTGAAACATTTTAGACCCTTTCTCCTAAAGACACATACTAAAATAATAGTACCTTACTCAACAGTAAGGAAATTATTAATCCAACGAGAAGTAGGAGAAAAGAGAGCAAATTGGGTTACTGCACTTCAAAAATATGATGTAGAAATACATCCTGCTAAAATTGTTAAAGGACAAGGCCTTTGCAAAATGTTAACTGGAGCTTCTCATACATCGACAGAAGAAGATCAATCAAGTGAAATGCAACTTTCCAAGGTAAGACTAAACGATTTTCAATCACAATATGATGATCTAAAAATTTTCTTGAAAAATGGATATGCTCCATTATATCTCAATCACACAAAGAAAGAGTGCTCTGAGACTTAAAGAAAATCAATTTCAACTTATAGATGATGTGTTATTTAGGAAGAATTATGATTCTGTATTATTAAGATGTTTAGAAAAAATTGAAGGTGAAAAAGTAATGCAAGAATTACATGATGGACCAGCTGGATGTCATTTCGGAGGAAACACCACAGCTCATAAAATACTGCATGTTGGCTATTATTGGCCAACTCTATTTAAAGATGCACATGAATACGCAAGAAAGTGTAAAGTGTGTCAAACTGCAGCAGGAAGAGAGAGGAAAGCAGCATTTCCATTACAACCAGTAAATATCCAACAACCATTTGAACAATGGGGGTTAGATATTATAGGTGAAATAACTCCAAACTCTTCTAAACAGCATAAGTATATTCTAACTACAACAGATTATTTCACAAAATTGGTAGAAGCTATCCCATTAAAGGTGGTTAATACGCAAATTATTACAGATACTATTGATCAGTTCATAATCACTAGGTTTGGTCTCCCAATAGATTTGATATTTGATAATGCAACTTAATTTTCCGGAAATTCCATGATAGAATTTTCTTTGAAAAGAGGTTTTAAATTAAAATACTCAGCTAATTATTATCCATAAGGTAATGAATTAGCTGAATCTAAAAATAAAAACCTTACCAAAATCATCAAAAGAACTATAGAACAAAATCATAAAAATTGGCACAAAACACTATTGTTTGCTCTTTGGGCAGATAGAATTACCCAAAAAGATTCAATAGGGACTTCCCATTTATGTTAGTTTATGGGAAAGAAGCAATTCTACCCACGAACATAACAATACCATCATCCACTTTAGTGCAGTTTATTGATGAAAATCCTTTATCTTCCCTTCAACTTAAACAATATCAAATTCTTAAAATGGAAGAACAAAGAGAAAAAACTAAAGCTATACATGCTCATCATCAACAAATAGTGAAAACCTCATTTGATACATCATCCACTAGTTCAAAAAATTTTGAAATAGGAGATCTTGTTTTAAAATGGGATAAGGCACATGAGGAAAAAGGTAAGCATACCAAATTCCAAATATTATGGCTTGGTCCATTTCAAATTCTTGAAAAAATAGGCTTATCCACCTTTTTGCTGCAAGACTTATCAGGTAGAAAATATTCCTTACCTGTAAATGGACAAATTCTCAAAAAATATTTCTCTTAGGAAATCAAGCTTTTAAATTTTATTTTTGCTTTAGGAAAATAAAAGTTGATGTAGAAATTTGCTGAATAATGATTAATTATTCACCGAGACTATCCTGATCACATACAATTCGAATTTATATGCAACACATAATCTCTTCCACTCAGATCATCAAACATGCGGAAATAAAATCAAGCGATAACACATCAAATCATCATACACATTAACACGAAAGATGTATGGGGAAAGCTTATAGCTGAAAACCCCAGCGACTATTGTGTATATTATAATGGAGAAATCATGTAACAAACTCGGTACAATGCTCCTCACAAATACTCGGTACTATCTCATGAAGTTACACACAAACTAGCTCGGGTTTTGAACAGTTACTTGGTTCAAAACTCACCGCTAATTGTCTTGCCTCTATTACGCAATCCGGTGCTCGTCTATATAGAGATCCAAGGTTCGAATCTCCTTGGCTTGATCGCGCAATTGTCATGGACAAATCCTCCAAGTGTGGTGCAAATCTCATGCACAACCGATGTCGCCACCGATAGCTAACTCCACCCTTTCATCTACCTCTTTCATCTGGTCTCCACCGAACCGATCATGCACTGTAGTGAACTGATGTGTTCTTGAGTTGAATAATGAGTTACTAATTAATGAATTAAATAATATTTAATTCACTCCACTCATAACTATTTGATTAGCTAGTTAAATTAATCTCAACTAGTTCAACTAAAATAAACATAACACAACTCCACTATCTGTCTCATTAACTCCTCCAACTTCCGCCACCGAAGTCCTAATCGAATTCAACCATCCATGATGCCATCAAACCCTTGGGAATCACGTGATTCCTCTCGTCGGATGCATGAGCCACTACCGTAGCTCGAACTCGAAGTGCTCCAAGAGAGTAAATCGTTGTTTAGAGTCCAAATATTATTAAGGGTAAATAATATTTGACTTTCCCTATTTTAAGGAGAGCGCATCTAAAAATAGACTTCGACCTCTTCGACCTATAAAATAGAGTCTCATCTATTTTTACCAACATGACCAATGCTCCAAGAATCTCAAACTGGAATCCCCGAACCATGCTCCATATGTCTAAAAAATAGACATAGTCTAAAAATAGATTTTGCGCTGAATTTGCACTGCGGGCCCACTTAGTGAAGGCGACTTCATTTCACCAAGCTCCATCATCTTGCTGCATTCTCAACACTCCCTCTCAGCAAGATATGGATTATCCGCAACCCCTATCCTCGCTCTCGTGGAATTCGAACTTGCTCCCGGTGAGCGCCTTCGTCGGGATGTCGCGCATCCCGATCCTCCGTGGGAACATATGAAAGCATCATGATTCTCCGTCTGAACACAATCTATGATATGATGGTACTCGATGTCGAGGTGTTTGGACCTATCATGAACATCTTGGGATTAGCCGAGAGTTTAATGCAACTCGGTTATCACGATAGATCACCGTAGGCTCCAAATGCAACCTAAACAATCTCGCGAGGATCTTCCTCATCCAAATAGCCTCGCATGCGCCCAAGCTAGCCGCCATGTACTCGGCCTCGTCGAACCGAGTGCCACGGATCTCTCGCTTCCCCGCCGTACCCAGAAACCGCCCGTCGACCCAATCGTCGAAAACTCCTCCCGGAAAGTGCTCTTCGCGGTCCGTTGGACTCCCTGCCCAATCTGCATCAGTGAAGTCAGAAAGCTTCGCTCCATCCTCCTGTCTGTACCATAGACCATATCCCGATGTGCCTCTAATATAGCGCAATACATGCTTTCCTGCCTTCCAAAAGAGTTTGGTAGGCTTAACCATAGCTTGCGAAAGTTGGTTAACTGCATAGCATATATCGGGTCGTGTATTGACCAGATACATAAGCGACCCCACCAACTGTCGATAGACAGTGGCATCCACTACCTCCACCGAAGTAGCATCCTCCTTCCTCCAACCACCAGGAAGAGGAGTGTCAACAGGCTTGCAGCCTTGCATGTTGAACCTCTCCAGAATCTCCCGAGCATACTTGCCCTGAGAAACAAACAGTCCTCCACTGCGCTGCCAAATCTCCAATCCCAGGAAATAGTGAAGGATGCCCAAGTCCTTCATCTCAAACTCTCGTGCAAGATCCTCCTTGCATGAAAGTATCAACTGCTCATCGCCAGTCAAAATCAGATCATCTACATATAGTACGATGATCAACAGCTTCCCCTCCACCACAATCTGGTACAGTTTTGGATCCGCCTCACTCTTGGAGAATCCAAGCCCGGTGAAGTAGCTGTCTATCTGAGTGTACCAAGCACGAGGTGCTTGCTTCAGCCCGTACAGTGCTCTCTTGAGGCGGCACACATGCGACTCACTGCTGAAGATCTCGAAACCTTCAGGCTGCTCTATGTACACCTCCTCCTCAATGACTCCGTTGAGGAACGCAGTCTTCACATCCATCTGATGAATGTGCCACCCCATCTGCGCTGAGAGAGCAAGGATCGTCCGTATGGAAGAGTACCTTGCGACAAGTGCAAAGGTCTCCTCATAGTCAATCCCCTCGATCTGTGAAAAGCCACGGGCGACAAATCTCGCCTTGTACTTCTCCACACTCCCGTCAGCCGCCTGCTTCACCTTGTAGATCCATCGTGAACCCACCACTGATTTCCCAACCGGTCTTGGGACAATCTCCCATGCATTGTTCCTGACGATTGAATCATATTCCTCGATCATGGCATCAACCCATGTGGGTTCCTCCACAACTTCCTCAAAAGAGGATGGCTTCGTCACAACACATTGACTCACAAGAGCCATGTATCCAGTGTACCGATCCGGTGACTGTCTCTGTCTGCGCTGTGCTGTAGGTGGTCCTACAACCTTCTCTGCATCCCGAGCCAGTCGCTCAGCTTCCGTAGTGCGCATGCGCCCTCTGATGGTTGGCGCTGCCTGGGTGGTTTCTTCCACCTCCTGAACCTCCTCTTGTGGCTGATCCACATCCGGAAGCTCCTCCTTAGGAACTAACAGCTCCTCATCTGCATGCAAGTGTAGCTCCCTCTCAAGCGAACACCGCATGGCTTTCTCCTCCTGAAATTTTATATCCCGTCGCACAACAGTCTTTCGACTGTCTGACAAATACACCCTATAGTTGTGAGGTGTATCAGTGTACCCCAAAAATATTCCAACCTCAGCAGTTGGATCCACCTTCCTTCTTGCATCCTTCGTCACATGCATGTAGACAGGAGAACCAAAAATCCGCAAATGGGAAATATCAGGCCTCTTGCCAGAATAAGCCTCCTCCGGTGTACTCATGCCAAGAACCTTGTGAGGACAACGGTTCTGCACATACACTGTTGTATTGCATGCCTCAACCCATAAGTGAAGGGGTAGGCCCTGATCATGCAACATCGCCCGTGCAGCACCCACGATCGTTCTGTTCTTCCGCTCAGCCACCCCGTTCTGCTGTGGGTTATGGGGTGCGATGAGCTTTCTCCGAATCCCTTCTGCGCTGCAGAACTCCTTGAATTCAGCCGAGATGAATTCACCACCGTTATCACTCCTTAGAGCAATCACCTTCTTCCCCGACTCCTTCTCGACCAGTGCTTTAAACTCACAGAACTTCGCGAATGTATCGTTCTTCTTCTGCATGAAGAAGATCCAGCACTTTCGAGAGAAATCATCAACAAAGATCACATAATACTTGTGCTTTGCTGTCGAAGCAATTGAGAAAGGACCACACACGTTTGTGTGAACTCTCTCAAGGATCGCCGTGGCACGATTATCCTTCTCGTGAAAGGTGGCTTTCAAATACTTCCCCAAAGTACACCCCTTGCACTGATCTGACTGCACAAGAGTACCCTTAGGAAGCCCAGTAGAAATCTGCTGCAGAATCTTCAAAGCTCCATGGTGAAGGTGGCCCAATCTCCTGTGCCACAGTTCGCCCTCATCATCCCGGCTCACCACTTCTCCCACCTTGCATGCCATAGCTGCGCAGCCATCTACCTGCAACTGATAAAGGTTCTTGGTTCGAACCCCTATCTTCCGGGTCTCTCCAGTAGTCTTACTGCGCAAGAAGGCTTTTCCTTCGCTGAAGACCACATCATACCCCTTATCCTCCAACATCGCCACAGAAATCAGGTTCTTCTTCAATCCAGGTACATGCATGACATCCTTCAAGACAAAGGGCTTACCAGACTCCCTCTGAAAGGATATGGTACCGATACCAGTCGCACTGTATCTACCATCATCACCCATCTCGATGTGCACACCCAAATCTTTGTCCTCCCGATTTGAGAACAAATCCAGATCTCCCGTCATATGAAATGACGCACCACTGTCCAAGAACCATACCGATCCTAGCACACTTGAAACCAAGCATGCAATCAGTGAAAAGTCAAGCTCGAACTATGAAGCCAAAGCTTCTCCATCTGCAGATCTTCCCGCTTGCTTGTTCTTCTTCTTCTTTGGACAATTGGTAGCATAATGTCCGTGATCATGGCAGTGAAAACACTTCACTTTCGCCATATCCTGCTTCTTGCCCTTTGCACCGGAATGAGAAGGTTTCTTACCCTTCCCCTTCTTTTCTTTGGACACCAAAGCGCAATTTTCTTCATCAGCTCCCTTTGATGAAGATCCATCACGAGTAGTCCTCCTTATCTCCTCCTGCATGAGATCCGCCCAAAGGCGCTCCCATCCCGGCAGCTTCTCCCGACCATTGACACTATCTTGATATGAGTGCCAAGCCTTCTGAAGACCAAGGAGAGCCAGGTCGACCATGTCCTCTTCATCGACAGTAACCCCCACACTTCCCAGCTCATCTCTGCATTGAGTGAACTTCGTGAGGTATTTGGCGATACTGTCGCCCTTCTCCATCTTGATGTTCCTGAGCTTATCTTTGAGCGCTAGCTTCCTTTGGTCACTCTTACTCTGGAATAGATCCGTCAAAGCTTTCCACATTAGAAATGGAGAAGCCTTTCCATGCAGGCTGGATACAATATGATCCTTGACGCCCTCCAACAGGATCCTTCGACGTTTCGCCATCTTCTTTTGCCATGCATCGACTTCAACAGGATCAGTGGGCTTTTGGACATCCGTATTTACGAGCTCCTTCAGACCATTATCTTCTAATACTGCCTCCATGCGATCCTTCCATGCAACATAATTCGAACTGCCTTCAAGAGCATATTCGAGTCGCAAACCGTTGAAAGACATTTTCAACACTGGCACCAAGAAAACAAAACTGCTGCAAAATTTCTAATTCCACCTCAAAGCTCAACCGCTCTAGATCTGTGAGAACAAATTATTTCTAGCACAGAGATCGACTACAAGGGGCATTTACCAGACCTTTCACTTTCCGAAGAAAGATGAATCCGGAGGCTACCTGGCCCGCATGCAGACTCTGTCTACCGAAATAAGTTTGTAATCACTTTGATGATCAATCTGAACTTCAATAGCTCCGATACCATGTAGAAATTTGCTGAATAATGATTAATTATTCACCGAGACTATCCTGATCACATACAATTCGCATTTATATGCAACACATAATCTCTTCCACTCAGATCATCAAACATGCGGAAATAAAATCAAGCGATAACACATCAAATCATCATACACATTAACACAGTATGTATGGGGAAATTTTATAGCTGAAAACCCCACAGCTATTGTGTATATTATAATGGAGAAATCATGTAACAAACTCAGTACAATAATCCTCACAAGTACTCAGTACTATCTCATGAAGTTACACACAAACTAGCTCAGTTTTGAACAGGTTAATGGTTCAAAACTCACCGCCAATTGCCTTGCCTCTATTGCGCAATCCAGGCCTGTCTATATAGAGATCCAAGGTTCGAATCTCCTTGGCTTGACAGCGCAATCATCATGGGCAATTCCTCCAAGTGTGGTGCAAATCTCATGCACAACCGATGTCGCCACTGATAGCTAACTCCACCCTTTCATCTACCTCTTTCACTGGTCTCCACTGAACTGATCATGCACTGTAGTGAACTGATGTGTTCTTGAGTTGAATAATGAGTTATTAATTAATGAATTAAATAATATTTAATTCACTCCACTCATAACTAATTGATTAGCTAGTTAAACTAATCTCAACTAGTTCAACTAAAATAAACAGAACACAACTCCACTATTTGTCTCATTAACACCTTGGATCTCTTCATATACAGGCCATGATTGCGCAATAGAGGCAAGGCAATTGGCAGGGAGTTTTGAACCAGTGACTTGTTCAAAACTAAGCTAGATTGTGTGTGACTTTATGAGAAAGTACTGAGTACTTGTGAGGAGTATTGTACTTGTTTGGTTACATGATTTATCCATTATAATATACACAATAGCTGCGGGGTTTTCAGATATAGGCTTTCCCCATACATACTGAGTTAATGTGTGATTGATTTGATGTGAGATTGCTTCTATTATTTCCGCATGTGACAATTAATTGTAGAAGAAGGTTATGTGTTATGCATGCAATTTGAAATTGATGTATGATCGGGTTAATCTTCAGTGAATAAGTGATTTATTCAGCTAATTTCTACATCATCATTGGTTCATTCAAATTTAAAAAATTTATGATAAATTATTTTGATATTTTTCTTCTATAAATAAGTAAAGAGAAATATGACTATAATTATGAGAAATGAATAAACTTTATTTTTTTAGATAAATTGAAATTACTAAAGGAATTTTATTTCTGAAAAAGACTCTAGATATCATAAAATATAGTTATTATGTATCTGTCAGAAAAGGAAATTTTTAACTTAGCAAGGATTCTCTACAAAAAGGTATCTACCAACTCTACAATTATGATCCATAACTCTTAAACGAGCTAATGATTCATCCCATCTGGTAAAATTTATTCTTTAGAAATATTAAAAAAATAAAAAAGGAAATATATACAATGAAAAGATTCAAAAGAAAATAAGTCTCATCACGAGCTTGTTTATCATGATCATAGAGAAATAATGTAGACTGATATTACCAAAACTGCATACTATAATAGGGTAATAGCTATATGATTATAAAAAATTAATAGACAAGGGGTCTCATCATGAGCCAGCTTGTTCAGTCTAAATTACCATCAGTGAATGACATTGTCATTATCAGACAACCAAACCTAGACAATGATTTTGAAAATGTATCAAGAAAAAGAATGTTAATGGTATGTCATAAATATATTTTTAAAATAAGAAATCAAATTCAGATGGGACTATGAATCATTATTGGTTAAAATATAACCCTGTCGAGGCTATAAATGCCTACTGGCAATAATGGCTCTATCTGTGATAAATGGGTAAAAATATATGAAACCAATTTTTAGAGAAAACCTACTTTATCTTTTTAAATCTAAGTACTGACTGATATAGGTACCTATATGTTATTACTAAAGGAGTTAATTTAGAAGAAATGAGATAGGTAAATAGATTATATTCTGAAAAAATATTGTTTAATTCATGAATCATGTTATTTTTATTCTTATATATTTTCCTTATTTTGAAAGTTTAGAAATGTCAAAATAAACCAATTAGAGATATCTGGTTCTCCCAAGTGAATCGCTAATTTTTGTGCTATGCAACAAACCCCCCATTTTTATTTTTTAACTAGTTATTTAGACCTTTGATAAATAAAAATAGGGACCCTTTTTGAAATTATTTTTTCCTTTTTATTAAAATCAAACTCCAAAAAACATCAAAGCTCTTTAAATAAAAACATCTCTATCGCAAATCACAATTTCGCACAAATATTTTCTTAAGTTAAAACAATAGATCAGCGAAATCTCGATTTTGCGATTGTCGATCTGAAATTTCGCAAGCGACATAATAAATCGCATATCGCACAATTACACTGCCAAACCTTAAGCAATCCTTAACGAAACTGAAATATTTTGATATTGTGATATTGCAATATTGCGATTTCGCGAAATCGCATATCGCATAAACAGAAGGCAATACACATCGCTAAGACAGGTTCAAAGGATGCAATGTGATTGATTTGATAGGTTTTAATAGAAGTTTTTACAAAAAATAAATCATGTCAGAAAGTATTAATTATGTTTTATCATCCCAATGTAAACAATTATGGATGTGTCATGATTAATTAATAACATAGTTGTTTTGCGGATTTTTTCCTTTCAAAACAGATCATTTCAATACATCTTCCATCATTTGATCATTTACTCTGTCTTTTATAGGGATTTCCTTTCAAATATATGTCCATCCGCAAAGTTATTCAGAAGCACGAAAAACATATTATTGTAGAATTCGAACAAACAGGAATGGCACCTATAGTCTTTGATACTGTCTACACTGCTGATGGGGGAGCTACTAAATGGAAAGTTATTTACACTATACTTGAAGACGAAGAGCCAGAAGTAGTAGAAGTCATGGCTATTGCTGATGATGCAACACCTTCTGACTTGCAATTCAAATATATTGCATGTTCTTTTCTCCATAGGATAGCAATGAGAGCTACTCTTCTTCCATATATCGACATGATTAGATGGGTGCTTGATAAATTAGTAATCAAAGACATACACTTAAGGACTTGCAAGTATGAGATTCTATGTTCTTTCAGACTTGAAGATCTGAAAATCATGTATAAGTTGCCCAACTCGCAAGATACCTACAATAGTCAGTTTGTTGCAAAGTTTGCTGAGAAGAGCCAAGACCCGTTCAAGGCAATTCAAGGTTGGAGGAAATTAGACAACAAGTTCAAATATGATAAAACTAGTATATATCCTATCGCGTCATTAGAAAACCCTTACAACTTTGCAGCAGCAATGTTATCCAGGTTATATGGTTTACCTGATAATACCAATTTCTCCATAAATTGGATTCCCCTAATTGACTCCTTTATTAACTCCCTCATAATGAATTGGGAAACTATCCTTTTAGATAATCTAGTTAACGAAATTAATGAATATCGCCAAACCAGAAATTCTTCCTCCAAATATTTTCCCCACTTGTTTATGAGTGCATACATTTTTTATGCTACCTATTTTTCTACCAACTTTCCAGTTATGGGATGGAAATGGACCTCTGAAGACCCTACCCCCATACATTTGAGTCATAAAGAGATATGGGAACATAATTATGCACCACATTTTCATAGGTTGTGCTATGGTGTTGTACTACTGTTACACCAATATATGTATGACACAGTGAGCCTTAGGTTCACTAAGGAAGCTCTTATGGACCTTCAAATGATAGGCAGGATTTTTATTAAAGAATCATTTTTCCTATATTAGAGTTTTTGGAAGCTCTGCTCCCCCGCATATTCTTCCATTATATGTTTCAGACAAGGTTATGGCAAGGGAAATTGCTTACCAAATAGTTGGTAATGGACTCACTAAAGCGTTGAAAGATAGTAAAAAGTCTTTGTGGCCAAGTTTTCCAATTACATGCGGTTCATTTACACTCAGAAATTTCAATCACACATTGAAACAATGTCAGAAGATTGAGCTGTTAAAGCTCCCCGTTTTACCCTCCAGACAGTTCGACCCAGAAAATGTTGCTAACAAATTCACTTTGTCAATCAAACTCAAACCTATTGTGCACAGTGATGATAGATTTGAAGATATTTTACAGTCTGTCGGGACTTTTCAAGAAATCATAAATTTTATCAAATTGAACCTGAATCCAGAATAAATAGAAAGATTCAATGAATTCAGAGAACAAAGACTCAGATGGATTCCATAGGATGTTTTGATTACTAGTCATATGATTAAAGCTATTCAAGAAATCAGCACAGAACAATTGAATTCACAAAATCAAAGTGAATTAGATAAATTTGTACTTCATTTAGCAATACAGTCACAAATAATCCAGAGGCATCATCATCTTAGAAGAATACAGAATTCCAGACTCCTCAGCAACAAATAGTTTCAACAAAGAAAATCATTGAAACTCCTGAGATAATCTCCCAAGAAATGAAAATCATTCCTACAGATCCGACTGATGAGATTATCCTCAAGGTGACTGATATTCCCCCACTAGATGTATTCTATAGCCCTCTTCATAAGGATGTAATGAGAAAACAGAGGAAAAGAAGAAGAATTGAAACACCACCGGGGAATTAAGTTATGGAAGTAGTATGGAAAGATACTCCATCAATTCTGATTGAAAATTTAACTCGACTATCTCAATTCGCTGGTGCATACACCACTGCGAAAATTGATAAGGCAACAGAAGTATCTATTTTGATACAAGAAAAGGATGTCAAAATCATGGAACTACAATGGCAACTAGATGAAGAAAGAAAAATTTCAAATCAGAAAGTGGAACAACAACTTCTCAAAGTACAACAAGAGATAGAAATGTTTAAGATAAGTCATGAAAATGAATTATCTAGAAAAAATTCACTGATTGAACAGTTGAGAGAATATCTTACTAAATATGAAGGAATTCCTACTGCAGAGGAATTCATAAAAGAAGCATCGACATTAAGTTCCTTACTCTCAAAAAAACAAATATGTTTGTTGTACAAATGTCAAACATAATTCCACATCTAGAACTCAGTGAACAATTAACAAACACAGTCATTGATCAAAGGATTGATTTCAATGAACTCAATATCAAAATCTCTAATTATATTGAATGGCAGGATACATAAGAAGGGAAGAAGTCAGATCTCCCAAAGATCAAGGAAACTTTCAAATATTTTCTTTTTACACACTGGGATGCATGAGTGAAACAAGCAGAATAAGCCATAGCCAGAGCAACAGGTATATCAAAGAATATGGTTAAAATGATTAACCATATATTACATACTTCTGGGCTTATCAGAGAAGGAAATTTCAAATCGCTTCCTGATATCAAATATTTTGAAGAAAGTTGGAAAGAATTTGGTCAAATCAGGGAAGAAACACTTCTACAACTAAAGAAAAATTATTGGGAGGCATACTGGCAGCTATTGGTCAAACCACACAGTCATATCATGACACTGAAATTCTTTCTGAACTCCATACAGAGAATACAGCCGCTCTTACTAGATGATATATTTGTTGCACAAATGAAGATAGAATCTGGAAAACCTCCACAAGTTCAAATAATGTCTGACATTTGTGAGTAAAAAAGCGCAACTGGAAGTAACTTATAATCCAACATGATTATTAGTTAGTTTGTTTTTTCAATTTTTAGAAAAAAGATACTAAAGATGAGGAAGGTTGTTTGAAACCACCTCATAAGATATTTTTGTATAGTATTTTTGTAGGTAATTAGCATAGTATTTAAACCCCTCTCATGCATTTAGAGAAGGGTCCAGAAATTTTTTGAGAACATTCACAAAGAATGCTTAATTGTAAGTAAGTATGTGGATGTCTTGATGAAATAATGGAACACGGCCATTTCAGCTACATATCATTTTTTTGATCATTGTTGATGCACTTATGTATTCTTTGAAAGACTTACTAATGTATGAGTTGAATGTGGCCTACTATCATTGATCAGATGAATAGGACGACACACATTTGGTACTATTATAATGTATGTTAGTTCTGTTTTGAATATTAATGATGAATCCAACTTTCATGAATGATATATGAAATCAATTATTTTTGTCTGAAATATCAGTTGCACTACTGTACGATATAACGATAGGAATTGATTTGTTTTTGTATATGATCATCAAATATATGCGATATGTTTTTCACTTTATTTTGATTAAATTATTCTTCAAGAGAATTATGTTACAAAGTAATAATTCTATTAAATCTGTGATGATCTTAATCATCAAAGATTGAATAGATATCATTTTAGATTGCATCGAAATAGTATTATCCCGGGTTAGATTGAATTAGTTTTAATTTCAGGTTTTTTCATGTTAGAACAAATTTGTTTTAGTTTTTAGGAATTCTTCATGTTAATCCCTTGAGAGAAATCCAACAGTCAAATAAAAACCCAACTCTGGGAAACTGGTCCCATTATATCCAGTCGGAGCCACTATCCGAAACGGAAAAGGAACTTTCTTAAGGGCCGGACTGGGTGGTTATCCCCCTTGTTGTTGCCACATATTTCTAAAGCCTCAACAGATGCATAGGCTAAACCAATATAAATAGATGAACCTTTTTGAGTCTCAAGGTAGAAAATAATTGAGATTGATGTTAAGCACGAAGTTTTAGATCTGTTGTGGGGTTGTTTGGGTAAGGACTCCTGCTGGCTGTGTGCATGGATATCCTCAGTCCTACTGTGTGTGGACCCTGCTGGCTGTGTGCGTAGTTGTATTTTGGGATTGTAAGAGGATTTTGGTATTAATATAGATGTGAAGTACCATTGATATCTAATGTTATATGGATCTGTTTTTTATGATTGATGTGAAATTGGGTTGTATGATTAAGTTGCGAAAGTATCTGTTGATAGTTGCAAAAGTATCTTTATTTCTGTTATATGAATCTATGATCTGTTGATTACTGCAATTATAGTTGTTGTGTTGATAGATTTGTATTACACACGTGGATGCGAAGGTAATTACTAGATCTATGCTCTGTTATATAAGCCTGTAAATAGATCTATTAGATGCAAGCTTAATAGGCTGGGAACGCAGATTTTCTTGACTTACCTACTCTCTCTCAGGGTGTGGAAACCTGGTTCTAGCACCCTCCCATACTGCTTCGGGTGAGACTTTGGCCTGTGAAAGTAGGTCACTGCCAAAAGGGCCAGTATTATGGGGGTTTGTTGGCAAACCTTAACCTCCGAACCTAGGTCAGGACCCCTCAAGCCAACAAATGGTTCCATTGCCGGGACCAGGAGAATTTTGAGAGAGAGATCGAGTAATTCCAAGAACACACTGGAGACCTAAGAAGAAAGAGATCGACAAGTGGTTCGAAAAGAAAATTCAGGAATTCACAGTAAGAGAGAATCGTAGTGCAAAGCTGACCACAGAGAAGTGGAAGAATAAGTACATTTTCATAAATATCTATGAAATTTTCTTTGTGATATTTGTGACTGAGATTCAGGAGTGGCTCGCAAGGCTCGTAGATTTCTAGAAGTGCTGGAAGGACGAATGGGTCATGCATTGGACCCCAGAGCTAATCCAGCAGTTAGAAAAGACTGATAACACCATCATGCACATGGTAGATCACTGGGTGGACAGTGTGATAGGAGGATTTGTGACGGAATTTGAAATTAATCAATTTGTGTCTTATTCAGAGGCAGAACGAAGGTTCTTCAAGCATTTCTGGGGTAAGTTTCTGAAAACTCTGCCATTACTGATTAAGATCTTATTGTGCGAAAAGATAATTTTGTATAGCCATACAGAGTGAATGAGCTCCGATTAAAGTGAGGGTACAACGCGTAGTGGTAAGTACTTCAGAACTAACCAAGAGGGAGATAGATATGTCTATAGTCCAGTAAGGGATTTGGCTACGCAAGAATCTCTGACTACACCACAGTCGAACCAAAACAGGGGTAAGAACTCACCCATACTTCCTCCCCCACCAGAAGACAATATGGCCTCGTACATGAAGCTACCTACCTTCAAGGGCGTAGGGGATGAAGACATGGAACGGTTCTGGTTTTTTGCAGGATTAGTGTGGACTGCACAGAACGTGGCTAGAGATGCTGTGAAAAGGGAAAATATATCCCTTGCATTTGAAGGAAGAGACTTGGACTGGTATATGGGATACATAGCTCAACATGCAAATGTGACCATCGAATAGATTAATAATGCCTTGAAACAGCAGTTCAAGTAGCCTAAGTCCTAATCTCATATAGTGAACGATCTGAAAGATTTCAAGCAAGGATCGTCCGAGTCTGTATGGGAGGCTGACCAACAGTTAAAGAAGGTAATTAGAGAAGAAGGATTTCTGTATGATGACAGGCAGCACACAGAGTGGTTTATTGTTATGCTACTGCCCCACCTGTGTGTGCCAATGGGACATCAAGCCATTGAATCGTAGGAAAAGGCCTTAGAAATTGCGATGAAGATGGAAGCTACACCAAGGGATGATACCCAGTTAGGAGTATAAAAAATACAAGGATAGTTAGAGGAAATGCATCAGAAAATCTAGAATTTGCGGAAGGAATGAAGAATAGAGGCTAGCCATGATAGGTGGTGCATCTGATGCAGGGTGAATGGCCACACAAAGGACAATTGTCCGCTGCTAGTAGATTACATGCAGGATGGGAGACCTAGCCCATTGCATTATAGGGAAGTTGTGGGGCAAAGTGGGTCAGTGTTGTGGTGCGATGATTCTTGTGTGGTTGGGCTACATAATACCAACCATTTCCCCCGCCTTTCCGCATATGTCCCCAAAGTGAAGCAGTAATGGTGTAGGTTTTGCAGATCTATAGGACATGATGAGAAAAATTTCCAGACCTATGATCTGATGATAGACAGAGGAAACCTATATAGGGTATAATCATACCCTTCCTCACCAAGGTCCCCCTCCAGTTTGGGTGGCTCCCCAGCTAAGGGTAGGGGAGGCGGCCGAGGTGGAAGCACAGGTAGGGGGAAAGGACAACTGATTTGCTATAACTGTGGAGAAATAGGGCACTTTACAAGGGATTGCACGAATCCTGTGAGACAATCCTGCAGATACTATAGACAGCTGGATCATGTGATTGAATATTGCCCAATTCTGATAGCCTAGATGTAGGAGAAGCAACAGACACCTACGTAGAATGTACAAAGGGTCAAGGTGGAACCTCGAGATGAAGGACCAAATGTTAATGTTATAACACGTAGTGGCATGGCCATCAGAGGAGCTATGGAGAAAGATGAGGTGGAGCCTCTTATCCGTAAAGAATCCATTAAACAAGAAGGTTTGGACTTATAGAAGGAAAAGGAAACCTTTGTTATAGTTCGCCAAGACTTTGCTAAGGCTGAGGCACCTACTCTTCAAGCCCCTGCGAATCTCAAAGTAGATGATGAGGTCAAAGCATTCTTGCAGGCATGTATGAAGTTGTTGTGCAACCAAAGGGCTATAGAAAACCTCCAAGCCTTGATAGATAGCTGTGGAGAAAAAACAGCCCAGCTATGGAAATTAAGGATGTTCACAAGCAATATAAGCATAAGAGATGCACTAGTAGGGAGATGCGGTTAACCGCGTAGATTGGTGATTATGAGATGGACTAGGTTATTCTAGACTTAGGCTCCAATGCGAACATACTCTTAGGAATATGTAATCAGCAAGATTGGCAAAGTATGATCACAGAAACAACATCGTTTCAACCAACTTTTGGATTCTAGGATCTAGCCCTCCTGAATCCGGAGAGGGATCTCTCCAATAAGTGCAAATATGGATTTGTATTTGAAATTTGGGGTAATAATATTAGGCTAGTTATGAAGGCCAAGGGTTTGTTTTGTTTTTGGATGGTTGAGCATGATTATTGTTTGAGGTGGAAAGTCCTTAATGAAAAGAGTTTCAAAGGTGAGAAGTTGCAAGAAATTAGAGTAAACTTCGGCCAAAAGGATAGATAATTGTAGGTTTTAGTCCATTGGGATATGGAGTCATAATAGGGTTTAATTGGAATAGCAAGAGGCAAGAGTGTTCCATGGGGAAAGTCATCTATGTCTAAGGATCACTTTGAAGTTTTATTTATGGAATGAAATGATACAACAAGAAAGGAAAATAAACAAATGCAGAACAAAGAGTAGCCTAGGATCTGATAAGTACTTTTAAACTAGTCAGCCTTTGAAAAACACTTGAGAAGAACATAAAAGCAAACTAGGATCTGGTAAGTACTTTTAAACTAGCCAGCCTTTGATACACTTTCAATAGAAAACATTTTAAAACAAAGGGAAACTTGAAGGCAACTGCTGGAGTAGAAACTAGCGGACCGGGCTCACCACAAATCCTCTCCTAGCTCTGCTTTACTTGGTTACTTTTAAGACCAACACAAAGGTAACACAGAATGGCCTAAGATCTGGTAAGTACTTCTAAACTAGCCAGCTTTTAACACATTCCAAGGGAAATATTCAGACATCTTTTGGAAATAAAACTAGGACCAGGGCACACCATATCTTCCATAGTTCATCTCTACTTAACTAATACTGAACATAACGTTCAAGAATAATATTTAGCTAAGGCAATAAAACGAGGGAATGCCAACATTCCTATGCTTAAACTGAATTAAATCATTCCCAAATAACACAGATTGGAAGAAAACATATAAATAAATATTTTCAATCAGAGAAGGTTACTGCTATACAGTAGATCCTAACTCTATGCATGCTGTTCTTTATAAGAGAAAATGAAATACAGTAAAAATAGAAACAAAATAACAAGTTACAATTAGAAAAAACATCACCGTCAACATAGACCAGGATCCCATAAATCAGCCTGTATTGATGCTCCAAACCAGTTACAACTTTAAGTCCAGTGGTTTAGATCAGAAATCATCTACTCATCTTAGCCTAACTTATCTATTACAAGCAGAGCTCCAAGGGCTAGTGAACACTATTTACAGTTAGAAGTTTAAGCTCAGATGTATTTCAAAGTTCTGCAACCAACAATTTCTCATCTTCTATAGAATTATTTATAGAAGGATGAGGAGGTGAGATCTAATAAAAGATCTCTCGGGACAATTAATATAGATTCAATACTTCTCGGCCTTTGAGGGGCTCGATGGAGAAGTTAACAAAAATTCTGTGTGCATTAACTGTTTTACATTTATGATTAATCTCGGTGGGAGATTTTATTGACTTTAAGGCTCTGTGTAATGCTTGGAGTAACTCTGCAGATATTTTTGGCATTTAAGTTCTTTGCAGAAGTAACTCTCTGGCTGCGCTGAGGCGAATATCTTCATTCGATCAATAACTTCGGCCTCTGCTTTGAATGCTTTGAGGCACAGGTGGAAATTATGGTAGCTGAGGAATCAATTCGCCTCAATTGAGGTGGTGGAAGCCTTTCTGTCAGTTAAACACTTATGATTTCTTTTGACTGTGTTTTAATCCAGGGAATTAGGCTTTTGATAATTATTCTTAGCCGTAATTCCCCAAATCTGTCTTCAATATTCTTCTCTGCTGCGCTCTGTTCTTCAAACTTATACTCTTTTAAATCGTGTTTTAAACACAATGTCTTGTTGATGTGTAGGGCCGCGCAGGGCTCTTTATGGTATCGGTGCCCATAAAGCATTGATAAAACGTGGAGTGGAGCCCTTTTAATCCCTTTCCCTTTGATAACCATAGGCCAGAAGATCGTGACCTTTGGTCTTATTTTCCTTCGCAGTATGGGAAAAACCTGCAAAACAAACAAAACATTAAGAAATCTTGCGTAATTAGGTTAAACTACTTTGGAGGCTTCGGGAAGGAGCGTAGCCATTGGATGAAAGCATCCAACAATGGAGATCTGCGTAGAAAGGCAAAAAGGAGAGTGGGAGAAGAACAAGGCAGAGTGATTTTGGACCGTCCGATCCGGACACGTAGACGGTCCGAATTCAATCGGAGAATCGAAATCGGGGGATCGCAATCAGGGGTGGTGAGCGAATGGAGTGATTGAAACATGCGATGCGACAAAGTGAAAGTCGTCGATCTAAAGGTTAGATCAATGGTGGAGAATGAATTGGGGTATGGCCAATCGGCGGGAGTAACAAGTGGACGCGATGTGAAAGTTGCGATGCGATGGAGCACTGGCTGCTTGATCGAATTTCGATCAACGACGGGTATTTGTTTTAGAACAGACTAGTGGTAAGACCCTTATAATATATAAAAACTCAAAATTTGGAATAAAACAAAGGTTTTATGCTTCGGGGGCGAATAATATGTATAAGGTGGATAGGTGCCCGACTGCGGGGCCTTTGGACTTTACGGAATGTAATATACTCGTGGCATACATAAAACAAAAGGGCCAATCGCAATCGAGCCATCGGGCCTGGTCTTTCAATCAACACATTTGAATATTTTCGATGCGATTGGCGCCTGGGATCTTTAACACTTGGTCCTTGGTGGAAATTCATATGAAATTAAAAGTTGGGGGGAGAGTTTATACGTATAAGTCCTGATTGCATCGGAAAATTTGATGCGGCCTTTTAAATCAACCCATTGTATTTTTCTCCGATTGCGATTGCGCGATCGATCTTTCAATCTACCCATTTAAATATTCAACACGTGACTTTGGTTTTTTTAGTTTAAACTTTGGGAAAGTGGGTTTTAAGACTTTACAAAAGAAAAATGGATCGAGAATGAAATATCACAAGGTTTAAGCGCCGAGGCAGGCTTTATGGTTTATATGAAAAATAATATAATCGGGGGTCTTGTAACAGAAAGGTTAATCGCATCGAAAATTTCGGACCATGGAAAAGACTTGCGTACATTGAACATTTGCGATGTGATAAGCGCTGTGAGGGGCTTAGCACTTGGTTCCAGGGTGTGGGCATGTGGGGGAAGTGGTTAGGACTTAGCCCAAGGGGGCTTAAGTCCATAGTAATAAAACTTTGTATTTTATGAAATTTTCAAAGTTTTCAATGGATTTTGGAGGTTTCGGTAAGGTTAAAGAGTGAGTCTTTAACTTTGTAAAAGTGATTTTCATGAGGGGAAGAAGAGGAATCATGAAAACAAAAGGGATTTTATGGAGAAAAATGGGAGTAAATGAAGGTTAGTTTTGAGTGAGAGAAGGGGAGAAAATGATGGTTTCTCAGCAGTCTTTTCTCATGAAATTAGCAAGATTCCTGAGTATAAAATGGAAATAGTAAATGAAGATTTTGAGACAGAGGCATGAGGTCTTCAAGAGTCTTCAAGAGCCAACAATTTTTAGCAATAACATTTGTTCTTTGAAGGCTCAAAAATTCTTAACCACCTTTTTCTATAACAAATATTATAGGTGGCTAACACATACTACCCAAGCATACATGGCAGAGAATGGGAGAACCTAAGCTAGAATGGTCCACTATCCAGTTGTGCATAGCTAATCAGCATAAGATCATACCGTTGGGGAGATTATCAAAGATCGTGGTAGATATCATAGGAGTTAAGGTTTGGGCTAACTTCGAGGTCATTCAGATTGTGGAAGATGCGTACCTTTATCCTCTACTCCTAGGATTAGATTGGGCCATATATATGGGTGGTATTATCAATTTGAAGAAGTGAAGCATGGTGTTCAAAAGTGAAGGAACACAGGTGATAGTACCGCTAGACCCTGTAGAAGGAGAAAGGTATACAAAACCAGTACTAGAGGAAGAGGGGGTGGATCACATCTATAAGTTAACTACGAGGGATGAAGATTGGATCAATCCTACGGCCGATGATGTGCTTTGCTGGGAAAAGGATAGTGAATTCTTTTCCAACTCTAACAAAGAAATGGAAAATTGGCAAAATCAACTACATGATGTCTCTGTGTTGCACTACCTGCGAATCACAAGGGAATTTTACTGCATATCTTTAGAGGTAAGAGAACTACCCTACTTCGATGGTTCTGGTAGTATAAAATAAGTTTTGCGCACATTTGAAGCTGAGGTTCCCAGAGAATGAAGGTTATGGGCCCTTAATCTAGCCATGCATTCAACACCTACAAGATGGTGGGACACGCATAAGGAGGCATTCCAGGATTGGGAGGAATGTCAGGATATGATTATCCTACAATTTGAGCCTCCGGCTAATGTACGCGTCAAGATATTTCTTGGCCCTGGGGATCTACGCAAAAATTTGTTCGGCTAGATGGAAAAATGGTGGGATTGCAGTACAAAAGAATGGGTTCACTTGTTTATTCATGCCTTGGGACCAATTCCCACCACATGGTACTTAGATGTAGAGATACATCAATGCACCCACCACTATGAAACCTTAAAAAATGAATTTTTGGGGACATTCGGGTTAACAGGAGGATCAGAGGTGCTTAACGAAGCTCTGCAGGATATAGATGCCTTTGTATTTGGGGAATCTAGCCCCTACGCAGCATTGGAGATGCCAACATGGGAAATATAGATGCGGGATATTTTCAACTACCGTAAAATCACCATAGAAGAATGTGATGAAGATCTGCGCAATGTTTCGATCCCAGAATCAGAGGGGGAGCGCACAGTTGCAGGACCTTCGTTAGACACTGTGGATTTTACAAAGCCTCTGAATTTGTGAGAGGTTAACATTGGCACGGAAGAGAAACCCAACTTGGCTAAAATTGGGGATTACTGGGATGATGAGACAGTAGGCAAGGTTTTGGAATTACTCACGGAATATCAAGACTTATTTCCGACAAATTTTTTGGAACTTAGGGGATCACGGGGGACTTAAGGGTTATGCACATCACACTAAAACTAGATGCACACCCTATGAAGCAATGCCCTTATCGGCTGAACCCTAAGTATAAGCAGAAGGTTAGGGAGGAAATTGATAAAATTCTCACCGCAAGTATCATCGAACTGGTCGAACAGGGACTGGGTGAGTCCCATGGTGGTTCAGGAAAAGAAGACAAAGGGGGAAATCTACATCTGCATGGATTTGCGTAAGTTGAATAATTCCTGTGTATATGATCCTTTTCGAACACCATTCTCTGATGAGATCCTGAATAGTGTAGGAGGCCAATAAGCATACTCATTCACTGATGGGTTCTCAGGGTATCACCAGATCCGAATCACACCTAAAGATCACAAAAAACTACATTTGCTACCAAATGGGGATCATTTCAGTATTCGGTCATGCCATTTGGACTAAAAAAGGCTACTGCCATATTCTCGCAGGTAATAGTTGCATTGTTCAAAGAGTTCATCCATAAATTTTTGCAGGTATACTTTGATGATTGGAATGTCTTTGGATTAGTAAAGACGCACGTTTTGCACCTGCGCATGATGTTAGATGCCTATCAAAAGCACTCGATTTCCCTAAATATTGAGAACTGTATCTTCTATGTACCCCTCGGAATCTTTCTCGGACATATAGTTTGCCGACAAGGGCTGATGGTGGACCCTGTAAAAGGTTTAGTGATCATCAATCTGGCAGTCCCTACAACTGAGAAGCAGCTGCGATTGATCCTCAGACATACGGGCTATTACAGAAATTTCATTCAGGGATATGCACTAATCACAGCCCCTCTCGAAAAGCTACTTAAGAAGGATGTTTCATTATTTTGGGATGATGAGTGTCAGAAGAGCTTTGAGCTACTTGTTGAGTCCCGAATTTGTCTCTTTTCCATACACTTTTCCATATCTCTTTCACTCACCTAAACCTCCAAAATTGTCAATATCATGTGCAAAAGGGTATCTAACATGGTTTTTAATTATGTTTGTGTGTTTTCTATTTGATTTAGATTTTGTTCATACAACTGCGGAAACTTGTCACTTTCCGCAGCCGCTGCAACTTTCCGCAGCTATTTTGTGGAAATCAATGTTACAGGTGTCAACGAAGGAAACGAGCCACATGGGCAGGCTAGGAATGACAAGGACATGGTTCGTGTCCTATTGGTTCAATGAAATTTGTCAAGGAAAGCCGCGGTCAAATCCATCCACGTGGAAGTCAACTGTGGAGTTCTATGTCGGCTGGACTCTGTTTCGTGGCATAGAAACATCCATACGGCCGTTTCCCAAGCTTGTGGAAGTTAATTGACATCTGTGCAAAGTTCTGGAGTTGAATTTAAGCGCCCACCTTCCATGGATCCGTTTCCCAACATGGCCATACTCCTAAATCCGTGGCCTTAGTGGTCTACGTGCTGGCTGCTATCATAAACTTCAGGAAACAGTTACATTTTATTGCTTTATAAAGAGCGTTTGCATACGCACGTAGAGTTAGGGAATGTGAGTTGATAGTTGTTAGTTGTTAAGTTGATGTGCGTACTCTGTTATGTGGTGATTACGCTGCCTTGAGCCGTAATACCACCAGCCTGTAATGACTTTCTTTTTAATGTGAAGAACTCTGTTTCATAACTTAATTCGTGTTTGAAGATCATACCAGAGCTGCGTAGAGGGCCCCTGCTCAGCCGAGGTTCCGTGTATTAATGTATATATTTTTCATTTCATTTCTTTAAGCAGTCATTGTATCATAACTCATTACATGTTCATATTTCATAGTTGTTTTATTTATGTTCATACATTTCTGTAATTTCCATTGCATTCCTGTCTTTTATGTTTTTATGATTGTTAAATCACTGATCAGTTTTCTTGTGCAGGTTTTAGGTAGACATCCCTGGGCATTTTCATAGTATTTTTGCTAATGATATGAAACTGATATTATTCTGCTGCTAGTTTTCTTTCACAGTCTTTGTTTAACTTCAGTTTTGTTTTGTGCATTTCAGTTTTGTTTATCTGATTCAATAGTTAAAATTAGACATATTAAGCTACTCATAGTGTCTTCAGTTACCTCCGAAAGCCACAGCTGGACTGATGGTGAGGGGCTGCATGATGAGATGTGTAGTTTAGTATTAGTTTCCTTTCTGCAAAATTAGATATATTAAGCTGCTCATAGCGTCTTCAGTTTCCTCCGAAAGCCACAGCTGGACTGATTGTGAGGGGCTGCATGATGAAGTGTGTAGTTTAGTATTAGTTTCTTTTCTGCAAACTTAAATATATTGAATCATGTATGACATCTTCAATTGCCTCCGAAAGCCACAGCTGGACTGATGGCGAGGGATTGAATCATGTGTGTATGGTTTAGTATTAGTTTACCTTCTGCAAATTAAATATCAGTTACACAAGTTGTTTATGATTACTTCCGCAAGTCATAGCTGGTCTAATGATGAAGGGTCAGAAAATGAATTGATGTAATCTGGTTTAGATTTCTTTTATTGCAATTTTGAATTTCCATAAGCATAGTTTCTTTTGTGTTCAGTTGGCAGCAAGAATAGTTTAGTTTTCATATTCACTAGTTTCTTGTTTTGATTCATTAGATTAACAACACTTTCCATTTCAGCAGTTTACTTTCTTTTGTCATTGTAATTTCAATTTGCTTTTGAAGTTTCGAGATTGGTAAATCATTATAGGGGATATCACTTCCTTGAACAATTATAACCAAGCTTGTTCTCCACTTTAGAATTTCCATTTCACCTTAGGAAGACCATAAACGACAAAAAGTTAAGAAAGAGGTTATCTTGCACATATAGTGCGCCGCACTTCATCAGCTTACGATTCCCGGATTGACAATTAAATGCAGCAATTTAGGACACACTAAATTGACCAAACATTTTGGCGCCGTTGCCGGGGAAGTGTAACTAGGTAGCCAATTTCTTAGAAAAAAAACACATAAAATCATAAAAGAAGGGAAAACTTGATAACTTCTTGAAGTATGCTCTCCTCTTGCACCTAGTGTGATCTGGAGGATCAGAAAAGAGACTTATTGGTTTAGTAATTTCTTAAGTATGCTCTCTTCTTGCACCTAGTGTGATCTGGAAGATCAGAAAGAGAATTATTAGCCCAACTTTTAAAAATAAAAATAAAAATGACATGCATAGAGCAAGAGATTCTAGGGGAAGGTTTATAGCTAAAGCCAAGAGTTCGATTTTCACAACTCCATCTTCTTCAAGGCATAGACCAGATTCATCATCATCTACCCCTAGCCTTAAGATTTTTGGAAGCCAAAGAACAGCTGAATTAGAGGATTCTCCTACACCACCTACTAAAGCCTACTTAGAAAACAAAGAAACTTTCTCTCATCCTTCCTTGATAGAAGAACTAGAGGACTATAAGGACTCTAAAGAAACTATCATGGTAGAAGAAGTAATAAATAGAGGTGGAGATAGAGGAGGAGGAGATAATGAAGATAACAATGGTGAAGGAAATAATGGTAGAAATAGGGACGATTTTCTTGGATTCCCTATAGTTGATGAGGAAACTCATGCAACAATGAAAAATATTTCACCATCTGTTCTCCCTAACTTTTATGGATTACGAAGTGAGGATCCTGAAACATTTCTGTTTGAG
This sequence comes from Pinus albicaulis, assembly GCA_034641835.2. Taxonomy (NCBI): domain Eukaryota; kingdom Viridiplantae; phylum Streptophyta; class Pinopsida; order Pinales; family Pinaceae; genus Pinus; species Pinus albicaulis. The sequence goes on along the minus strand of JAXQQM020077725.1, from coordinate 44,317 downwards.
TTTGAAGTAGTGTGCCGAACTTATGACTATATGGAAGATTCTCAAAACTCAAACTATTTCCTTCAACTTTGAAGGGATCTGCTTTGAAATGGTTCATGGGATTAGCCACTCAATCTATCAGGACTTGGAATGATATGAAACAAACATTTTTGGATAGATACTTGGACTATTGTATGCCCACTAATCACAAGGATGAGGTATTCAAAATGATGCAAAAAGAAGATGAAAATTTGGAAGACTTAATTGAAAGATTTCAATACAATTTGAAAAGAGCAAAGATGAGCAACTTAGATAATGAAACCTTGAAAGCCCTCCTATTAAAAGCCATTAGAGATGAATGGATAGAAATTTTAAACATGATGGGTAAAGGAGACATTTCTCAACTCCCATTTCATGATATAACATAACTATGTATCCAATTCTCAAGGGGAAGATCTAAAACTGGAAAAGGGCCTAGGGATTCTTCTCTTATTAGGGCTAACAAATCTGCAACTGGATCAGTAAGTAGGGCAGAGATTGGTAATATGCTTGATGAGTTTAAAACCGATATCTTAGGGGGTCTTAGTGAACAACTAGACACCCTTAAAATCCAAAACAAGCAGAAAGCAGAAACAGATGCTTTAGCCATCTTTTGTCCGAAATGTAGAAAGAAACATGCTTTAAGGGAATGTCCCTTAGATGCAAAAGTTGTAGAAACATGTATGATTTGCTCAGAAAATCATGAAATCAAGGATTGTCCTTCAATCCCTGGACTCAAAGCTGTTTTTCAAGAAGATCCAAATTAAATAGAATCTCTCTGTTTTGTCGCAAGGAGACCTTGGCAGGGACAACAATCTCAAGGGTTTAACAACCCTATGAATCTTCAAACCCCACCAAATTGGACTCCTTGGCAACAACCTTGGCCCCAACATCAAAACTCATATCAGCCATGGGTACAAGGAATGCAAAATCCTTATGGGAGATTTGCTCAATTTTATCACTATCCTCCATCTTTTCAAAACCAACAAGCTCCACAATTTCCAAGCCAAAATCCACAACAACTTTCATTGCCATTTCCACAACATCAACCTTCTCAACAAAATACAAATCCTCAACTCATGCTCCCATACCAACAAAAGACAAATCAACTTCCAGCTCAGACATTGCCAAATCCTAACAATAAGAATCCTCAAACTACTTATATGGTAGAAGGACAACAATTTCCTACCTATATGATTGTTCCTCTCAACGATGTACAACTCAGATTTGGTAGAGTTTTAGAAAAACCTTCTATAGACATTCAAGAGCAAGATACCTCTGAGGAGGACTCTCTTCAAGTCAATAAGGGTTTTGAGGAAGAATCTCTTCAAAATTCAAAAATTCAAAAAGAAAAAGAAAAGCTAGCATCCACAACTCCTATAGTTGAGCAACCTGTATCTTCATCTACACCTCCTTTTCCCGAAAGACTACAAATTGATAAGGGGGTGGAAAAACAAATTTTGTTGCCTAACTATGACTTTCTAGATGAATTGAAGAATGTTTGTATCAAGATTCCATTGATACAAGCCATTCGAGAAATTCCTATTCTAGCAAAAACCATAAAGGAGTTGAGTTTCAAAAGACCAGGAAGAAAGCTAAAGGACACAAGAAGAATCCACCTGGTAGGAAAGATTGCAGACATTATGATGGGAAAAATTGCCATGCAGAAGTATGTAGATCCTTGAAGTCCAATTGTCAAGACACATATAAATGGGATAGAAATTCCAAACACATTGATTGACTTAGGGGCTGCTATCAACATTATGAGTAGACAGACTATGGAACAGTTAAAACTTCCTAACCTTCTTTTTACACCTACTTTATTGCAACTTGCAGATTGATCGGTTATTAAACCAGATGGTGTATTAGAATATATTTCAGTCTCCTTAGATTCTTGGGAATATCCAGTAGACTTTATGATTTTGACTCCCAAAAGCAATCTAGGAGGACATCCAATTATCTTAGGAAGACCTTGGCTGGCCACAGCTGATGCTTTTATTAGTTGTAGATCTCGAGACATGTACATTTCTAATGGTAATTCGACAAAGAAATTCAATTTGTATCCTCCCGCAAGAGCAATTACAGAAATAGGAGACAATGAATGGGTCGATGATGAGAACACTATACAACCTGTCTTTACCATTTCTGAAATTAGTGAGGATAGTCAAATTCTGAACACATCAGAAAATTTTGAGATAACTTCAGAATATGACCCCACACAATTTCAGTTGGAATCTGACATAGAATATTTATCATCAAGACAAATGTCTCTCTACTCTATGGAAGAATTTGGTAATTCTGCTTTTGAGATTTTTCCAGAAAAGACATTGAATATCAACAAACATCTGGAGAAGTCACAACAAGAAGAACTAACCAGAATCTTGCAAAAACATTCTAATGCATTTGCATGGGAGTATACTGACATGAAGGGTATTGATCCTAAGACTTGCATCCATCATATCTATATTGAGGAAAACAGTAGACCAATCAGACAACCTCAAAGAAGGATGAATCCAAATCTTATGGAGATAGTGAAAGAAGAGCTCCAAAACTTCTCAATGTAAACTTCATTTATCCAATTTCAGATAGCCGATGGGTTTCTCCTTTGGTTATAGTACCTAAAAAGAATGGTAAATGGAGGGTATGCATTGATTACAGGAAATTGAACAAAGCAACTTTCAAGGATCACTTTCCTTTGCCTTTTATTGATCAGGTATTAGATACATTAGCAGGTAAAAAGTACTTTTCATTTTTGGATGGTTTTAGTGGCTATAATCAAATTCAGGTAGCACCTGAAGATCAAGATAAGACCACATTTACTTGTCCATGGGGAACTTTTGCCTACCGAGTGCTTCATTTTGGGTTATGTAATGCACCAGCAACATTCCAAAGAGCAGTACTAGGAATTTTTTCTGATCTAATCCATGATTGTGTAGAGGTTTATATGGATGATTTTTCAGTTTATGGTAATTCATTTGAAGAGGCATTAGAAAATTTGGAAAAATTTCTTATAAGATGTAAAGAAACAAACCTTTCATTAAGCCATGAAAAATGCTTTATGATGTTTACTGAAGGGATTGTTTTAGGACATCATATTTCGGGAGATGGAATTAAAGTTGATAGATCAAAAGTTGAAGTCATCTCCAAGTTGCCTATTCCAAATTGTCAAAGAGATGTTAGAAGTTTTCTAGGTTTTACTGGTTACTATAGAAGATTTATAGAGAACTTCACTAAAATAGCATCTCCACTCTTCAAGTTGCTTACAAAAGACTGTGAATTTAAATGGGATCCCGATTGTCAATCCGCTTTTGAAACTTTGAAAACAAGAATATCTGAAGCACCTATCTTGAGAGGACCAAATTGGAAACTTCCTTTCCATATTTCTACAGATGCTTCAGATACAGCTCTTGGAGCTGAGTTGGGTCAAAAAGATTTAATTCCTTATGCCATTTATTACACCAGTAAAAATTTGACTCCCACAGAGTTGAATTATACTGTGACTGAAAAAGAATTCTTAGCCGTTGTTCATGCAATTAATAAGTTTAGACATTACATAACAGGCTATGAAACTTTTATTCATACTGACCATTCTGCAATTAGATATTTAATGAACAAACCTGTTACTAATGGCAGAGTGACAAGATGGCTTTTACTTTTGCAAGAATTCAATATTACCGTGTTGGATAGACCAGGAAAACAGAATACAGTAGCTGATTTCTTGTCTAGGATTCAGAATACTAAAGAAGATTCTCCTGTAGAAGATAAGTTTCCTGATGAATATTTGTTTGCAGTAATTATTAAGACCCCTTGGTATGCAGATATTGCTAACTATTTGGTTACAGGGAAACTACCTTCACATTTATTTCCAAGAGAAAAACGAAAGATTATTCAGGAGAGTTCAAAATATTCATGGATTTCTAACGAATTGTTTAAAACAGGGCCAGATCTTGTGATCAGAAGATGTGTCAGGGAAGATGAAATGCCCGATATTCTTAAGGCATGTCATGATGAACCATGCGGCGGACACTTTGCGGACAAAAGGACGGCCTATAAAATCCTTTCCTTGGGATATTATTGGCCTTCTCTCTTCAAAGATGCAAAACAATATTTCAAAAGGTGTGATAGCCGCCAAAGAGTAGGGAAACCTACCCTTTCAAATGAAATGCCATTGCAAACACAGGTACTCATTGAACCCTTTGAAAAATGGGCTTTAGATTTCATTGGACCAATTAATCCACCATCGAAGCAAAAGAAGTATATATTGGTTTGCACCGATTATGTTACTAAATGGGTAGAAGCTAAACCATTAGTATCTGCTACTGAAAATTCAGTTGTTCATTTTCTTTATGAGGATATTTTTACTCGCTTTGGTGTTCCAAGAGAAATTGTAACAGATCAGGGGAGCCAATTCACATCAAACTTGGTGGAGAAGTTGATGGAAGAATACAAAATCAAGCACAGAAGATCTACTCCTTACCATCCACAAGCAAATGGTCAAGTGGAGTCCACAAACAAAGTTCTTGAAAGTATCATCACCAAAACTTTTCATCTACATAGAAGAGATTGGGCAGATAGGCTTCCAGAAGCCTTGTGGGCCTACAGAACTACATGGAGGAATACAACAGGACATTCTCCCTATGAACTTGTTTATGGGAAAGAAGTCTTGTTCCCCATTGAGTTCCAAGTTAAGACCTTCAAGATAGCAGTTCAGTTGGGAATGGACTTATCAGAAGCTCAAAAGCATAGAATGGAGCAATTGAATGAGCTAGATGAGATCAGACAAGAAGCAATTCTAAAAACTGATCTAGTTCAATATCAAAGAACTAAGTGGCATGAAAAATATATCAAAGAGAAGAAGTTTCAATAAGGAGATTGGGCATTGTTATTTGACTCCAAGTTCAAAGACTTTCAAGGGAAATTTCAGACTCATTGGCTTGGGCCATATGAGATTGACAAGGTCTTTAACAATGGAGCTGTAAGAATCAAGACTATTGATGAGTTTCAAACTCCTCTTTTAGTGAATGGCCATAGATTGAAAGTTTATCATAAGCCACTCTCTAAAGAGGATTTTGTCAAGTTGTTTCAAGAAAGTTCTGCAATCAGGCTGGTACAGAAGAATCCTTCTTCTCTACCAAGCTAGTTTTTGTTTTTCAAGTTAAAAAAAAAGAGAGAAAAAAAAAAGAAAAAAAAAAGAAAAAGAAAAAAAAAAAGAAAAAAAAAAAAAGAAGAGAAAAAAGAATGGTATAAGCCTGAAAACCAATCATCCATTGGCAGTCTTATACAGAAAATATGGGGTGAAAATCAGGGACACCTGACACTCTATATTTTCCAAAAAAAAAAAATTCTGTCTTTTATTTCATTTTATCTCACCACCCACTCCATTTCATTTCACTTCATTTCATTTCATTTCATTTCATTTCACTTCATTCCACTTCATCTCATCCATTCCATCAATAAAAATCTTTTTTATGACCATTTCCATCTGGTCATTTGTCATTTGTTCATTTCTATTTCAGCCAAGTAATAGTTGTGTCAGTTTCCGCAGCTGACATCTGTTTCCGCAGCTGACTCCAGTTTCCGCAGCCAGAAGCAGATTCCGCAGCTGCTACTACTCTGTTTTCAAAAAGAATGTACAGTTAGTTGTTGTTTTCTTAAAATCATGAAATAAAATGCAGGAGAGGATCAATGGGACATTCAAGACACTAATGAAGATCAATCAGTTGAAGACCAAGGGCAAAAGCAAGGATTCCAAAGGTATGAATAAAGTTTATTTCAAATAGTATAAAAGACACATTTTTATGTAATTTTAAACTATGAGCTCTACCCATAACGCGCAATGATTCTATTGACAATCCGTAACCCTCCACGATCTCTATGTTATCCTCTTGCATTTATTCACAAACGGCTTCATTATTGAAATTCCGACTCTTACTCATGTTCAAATAGCCCACCGAAGATAATGATACGTATTTGAGTTGACAAAGGACTCTTACAAGCCGCATAACTCCATAATCATTGATTGAAACGTGTTCATATTTATGACACAGCCACCAAAAATTCAAAATGCGGCCGAATGCATTACACTTCGTTAACTTCTTTGTCGTTTCTCTGTCGTGTTACAAAACCTCACTCTACTCATTCTCATTCCCTGTTTCACTCCATTCCGTTCCTTTTATTCACTCTCATTCCCGTATATTCACCCACAGTCTTATTCCATTTTGTGTATGGTGCTCATTTCCGTTTTGTGATAACATCCCCACAGCATTGTGCTCGACTCCGTGTATTCCATCGTTCCACTTCCGCTTAAAAACCTCACAGAGGCAAGCTGTGAAGCACAGAGAAGTAAAATGGGAAAATTATTAAGGGCAGAGCCGGAAGGACCGAAGTTCATAGAGGGATTTCCACAAGCAAAAGAGATGTTGAGAAAAGCTAAATGGCTGCGTTTTATTCAGAAATTCCAGGGTTACCACAGAGAAATTACCAAAGCGTTTGCAAGATCATTTGATGGCTCGGAAGCAGAAGTGGGAGACCTCAAGTTTTTGGTTAATGAAGCATCAATAGCAGCAGCCACAGAGCTTCTTCAGGAAGGAGAACGGTGGTTCAAAAACAAAAGTATCAGTGATGAGGCATGGAGAACAATCCTCCTAAATCAAGGTATGGATATCACTGTTTTCAAAAGAGGAATTCCAGTGCATGCAATAAAAGATGAATGGGCCACTTTATTACTCATTGTTCAGAAATTTATCACATGTGAAGGCCGCTTTGGCTCTATGTACATGTATCATACTAGGATATTGATGAATTTCCTTGAAAACCAAACTCTCAATCTTCCTTATTTCCTATTCAATAGCTTGAAGAAAATGGTTGTGACTGTGCAAAAACACCTAGGAGATGTAGAGCCTCATTTATATCATCATGGGCTTATAAAAAATTTGATTGAAAAGGAACTAAAAGAAAGAGAAGATACTTGGGAACAATTCTTAGTTAGAAACTTCTTTGAAGAACCTTAGGAAATTCCTGAAGGTAAACCAATTAGAAGGAGTAGAAGAAAGAAAATGGATGTTGAAACCCAAGTTGCTCCTACACAGGAAGTTCCCGCAGCTAGCACAGCAAAAAGAAGTAGAAGGAAAAGAACAGTAGATGAAATCCAAGATACTTCTACTATTACTATGAAGAAAATTGATAGAGAAGAGAGATTGGTAAAAAGGAAGAAGAAGGAAATCAAAATTAAGAAGCCAATAATATCAAAAGGGAAAGAAATTGTTGAGGCTGTCCATAAAACCTCTTCTTCTGAAAAAGAAGATCACCAAATTCTGTCTGAGAGATTAATTTTTCTTCAAAAACAGCCATCTCTATCTAAGAAGGCAAAAACAGGAAAACAAGAACAAAAGGGTAGTGTACCACAGCATGTGAGGAGAAGTAGCAGGCTTAAGGGAAAACTGAGAAAAACACAAATTAAAGGTCCTCATTTCATTGATTTGGGTGAAGAGACATTTGAACAGTCTCCAACTGACCATAGTCCATTTCAGTCAGTTAGTGAACCTGACTCTTTTCACTCCCAATCAGGCAATGAGTGTACTCCATCTTATTCTCAGCAAAATATTGATGAAAGTTCTCCTCAGCCAAATTTTGAACATAATTCTCCCTTGCAGCATTTTGAGGACAGTCCAATGAAGAAGACACCGGAAGTAGACCCCAAACAGCAGGATGTCTATGATTATATAGAATCCTTGGAGAAGGCAGCCACAGGTCCAAGCACCTCTTCTACTCAGCCTCATACATTGCAGGATGACTTGGTTCAGTCATTAAAACAGGAGATTTTTGAGCTTGAGCTTTTGAATCGGCATATCAAAAATGAAAATGAAACACTCAAAGAGCAAGGCAAACCGGACAAGATTATCCATGACAATACTATGTTACATTTGGGTATTTGGCAAAAGAAAAATAAGAAGCTAAAAAGGAAATGCCAAAAATTGAGCAGAGCACTTGTGAATATCAAATTCAGGTGCCTCATGAAGAAACCCAGAATGATGGCAGTATCAAAGAAGAAGAGAAGGGGGTTAGATGTGTTGGCTGAAGTATCAAGGCACATGAATTGAACAGAGAGTGTCAAAATTTTGGTTGCATGAGGACATGCAACACCTTCACAGTGGGGGTATGTTGAGTCCCGAATTTGTCTCTTTTCCATACACTTTTCCATATCTCTTTCACTCACCTAAACCTCCAAAAATTGTCAATATCATGTGCAAAAGGGTATCTAACATGGTTTTTAATTATGTTTGTGTGTTTTCTATTTGATTTAGATTTTGTTCATACAGCTGCGGAAACTTGTCACTTTCCGCAGCCGCTGCAACTTTCCGCAGCTATTTTGTGGAAATCAATGTTACAGGTGTCAACGAAGGAAACGAGCCACATGGGCAGGCTAGGAATGTCAAGGACATGGTTCGTGTCCTATTGGTTCAATGAAATTCGTCAAGGAAAGCCGCGGTCAAAGCCATCCACGTGGAAGTCAACTGTGGAGTTCTATGTCTGCTGGACTCTGTTTCGTGGCATAGAAACATCCATACGGCCGTTTCCCAAGCTTGTGGAAGTTAATTGACATCTGTGCAAAGTTCTGGAGTTGAATTTAAGCGCCCACCTTCCATAGATCCGTTTCCCAACATGGCCATACTCCTAAATCCGTGGCCTTAGTGGTCTCCGTGCTGGCTGCTATCATAAACTTCAGGAAACAGTTACATTTTATTGCTTTATAAAGAGCGTTTGCATACGCACGTAGAGTTAGTGAATGTGAGTTGATAATTGTTAGTTGTTAAGTTGATGTGCGTACTCTGTTATGTGGTGATTACGCTGCCTTGAGCCGTAATACCACCACTGTAATGGCTTTCTTTTTAATGTGAAGAACTCTGTTTCATAACTTAATTCGTGTTTGAAGATCATACCAGAGCTGCGTAGAGGGCCCCTGCTCAGCCGAGGTTCTGTGTATTAATGTATATATTTTTCATTTCATTTCTTTAAGTAGTCATTGTATCATAACCCATTACATGTTCATATTTTATAATTGTTTTATTTCTGTTCATACATTTCTGTAATTTCCATTGCATTCCTGTCTTTTATGTTTTTATGATTGTTAAGACACTGATCAGTTTTCTTGTGCAGGTTTTAGGTAGACACCCCGGGGCATTTTCATAGTATTTTCGCTAATGATATGAAACTGATATTATTCTGCTGCTAGTTTTCTTTCACAGTCTTTGTTTAACTTCAGTTTTGTTTTGTACATTTCAGTTTTGTTTATCTGATTCAGTAGTTAAAATTAGACATATTAAGCTACTCATAGTGTCTTCAGCTACCTCCGAAAGCCACAGCTGGACTGATGGTGAGGGGCTGCATGATGAAATGTGTAGTTTAGTATTAGTTTCCTTTCTCCAAAATTAGATATATTAAGCTGCTCATAGCGTCTTCAGTTTCCTCCGAAAGCCACAGCTGGACTGATGGTGAGGGGCTGCATGATGAAGTGTGTAGTTTAGTATTAGTTTTTTTTCCGCAAACTTAGATATATTAAATCATGTATGACATCTTCAATTGCCTCCGAAAGCCACAGCTGGACTGATGGCTAGGGATTGAATCATGTGTGTATGGTTTAGTATTAGTTTACTTTCTGCAAATTAAATATCAGTTACACAAGTTGTTTATGATTACTTCCGCAAGTCATAGCTTGTCTAATGATGAAGGGTCAGAAAATGAATTGATGTAATCTGGTTTAGATTTCTTTCATTGCAATTTTGAATTTCCATAAGCATAGTTTCTTTTGTGTTCAATTGGCAGCAAGAATAGTTTAGTTTTCATATTCACTAGTTTCTTGTTTTGATTCATTAGATTAACAACACTTTCCATTTCAGCAGTTTACTTTCTTTTGTCATTGTAATTCCAATTTGCTTTTGAAATTTCGAGATTGGAAAATCATTATAGGGGAATATCATTTCCTTGAACAATTATCCTGGAACATACTCAAACATGAAGGCAGCTGCAGAATCGCCGGTTAGCTACGGAATGTACGCGTGCAATAATTAGGTCAAATGTATGATGGAAAAAATGCAAATTATGAGTGGTCATGTAAATCATTCTAGAGTAATTTTAACTATATTTATTGATCAATTGGGTCTAAGATAGAAATGGACAAGAAAATGAGGTAAAAATGAGGTGAAGGAAAGCACAAATTTGAGGCTGGGCCATATTGACAGAGATTTGGATGTCCAAAAATCTTGATGAGTGATAGAGGTACGCACTTTGTCAATGAAACAATATAGGCCTTGACGGAAGAATTTTGGATCCATCATGCGAAATTCACTCCGTATCATCCACAGGCAAACAGAGTGGTTGAAGCTTTTAATAAGGTCTTGGAGCATGCACTGACTAAGGTCTTTAATGCCGATCGCAGTGACTGGGACATGTGCATTCTGTCTATTCTATGGGCTTAACGAACCACCTGTAAGAAGTTGATAGGGAAAACACCGTTTAGGATGGTCTATGGTAAGGAGGTCATTATGCCATGGAATATATTGTTCCTAGCCTATGCATTGCAGCCTTCACAAATATGGCAGAGTCTGATATCATGGAGGAATGGTTAGCATAGCTTGTGGCTTTGGAGGAAGACCATTTCATTGCTAACTTCCACTTTGCTTCAGTTCAAGTAAAAGCCACTTAATAATAAGGCACGGCATGATCGACATATTCATCAAGCCTTTTTGAAAGAAATTAGTCTGCTATATGATAGCAGGTTTGTGAAACCAGAGAAGTTTCGATGATGCGGCTTGGGCCTCTTTGTAGAAATCACAGATAATGATCTATTCTATTAGCTACCCTGCGCGATGATATGATACCCAGCTATATCAATGGTAGTCGACTCAAAATATAATAGATCAAATGAATATATGGCCGGAGTAGATGTATGAAGTGGGATAGACGCACCAAGGAAGGTAAGCATAGCAGGTACCATGTCCCGCGCAAGAGGCAGCCCCAGGATTGGAAGCCTATGGGAGTGTGCTAGAGGCGCAGAATAAAACTCAGAAGGGATAAGCTCAGAATGCAACAGGTGTGCTCAGAGCGCAAGAGGTATGGTAATAGAGCAAGGGTGCGCTGGGAGCTCAGGGGTGCACTGAGCGCACCAAGGGTGCGAAAACTAGCCGTTGGAATAGTCAAATCGGGTAAAAAGAAAAATTTACCATTGGAAGGAGGGGGCAGCTGGCATTTAATGAGGCGATTTCTGGAGATCTTTTACCATTTAATTGATGGTAATTTCCAAGTGAAGTTTACCCTACCGTTGGTCGACCATACAGGCTATAAGAAGGGCACGATAGATCGGACAAGGGTTCTGTATCGCTTGAATAGCTTGTACTTGGCATGTTTGTCCTTCACGAATTTGTGTTGTAAGAATTTCTGTGCCTATAATGTCCCTTTCATGTTTGAGCAACCTACTCCTTCTGACAGTAGCCACCCACGGTTGGGATTCATTTTTCGTGCCTGAATGACGGCCACTAATCCTACTGAATCCTGAGCACTATTGACCTCGGCAGAGCCAGAAACCAAGGAAGTGGTGGAAATTGAGTCTGAGGCTGAAGAATTTATCTCCATGCTGAGCCCAGTCATGAAGAAGGGGAAGGAAAAAGCACAGGGCTCAGGAAAACCGACGAAATGGGCTGGAGGGAAGCCCCGTACGTCCCCGCGAAATGTAAAATTCCCGCGAGTGACGCCCCAAGTGCGGGTTGCTCGGGAAGAGGCTCAGGCCGCAGACCTAATCAACTGGTTACCTCCTTTCATTCAGTCGTGCATGCCCTTGACACACATGCCAAAGAACCTCGATGGCCTGATCACCTACCTGCAAATGCCGTTGACCCTAAGAGAGGTCCCCGTTATTGGTGAACCTTTTGGAAGGCTCCATGAGATAAAATTTGATAATCATGACTTGGCCAATTTGGAGGCCTTCCCTGAGTTGGCACCTGAGTTATATATTGAACGAGCTCAGGAGGATGATGGGATAAAAATTGTCCCCGTAATCTGGGTACGCAGAGTGGTAGGGTCCGGGCTCCTCACCCTACTCAGGATGTCGCATTTCGGCCACTACGATATTATAGACCATCTAGTGTGTCAGTTTCTTACCCTGGTCCATGATGGGTGTTTTTGGATCAAGGATCAAATCCCTATCAACGTTGTGCTCATCTATGGAATCACTAGTCTTTCTATGGAAGGGTTGAACCCTCTGGAGCGTGTTGACAAGAAGTATGAAGGGGGAACTGTTGAATATGTGCAACAAAAATACCACGTGGAAAGGAATACTCACGGATTCATGATAAAAACCATCAGTGATCCCGCTACGCAATTGGGTACAATGTTATTGGCATGTAAGATGATGCAAAAATTCTAGGTGGCCTCTATCCCCGCATACGTAATTCAGCTAGCAGGCTAGTTTGAGAAAGGGGTCTACTTTAATTGGTCACAATATTTTTGTAATGAGTTTCTGGCCAATGTCTACGAATCCCAGGAGCAGGGAAGGGAATTTTTCTATTCCTGGCTGCTAATTCTCATCGCATTGATAGCCTGGGAAGCACCTGAGGAATCTGTCCTCCTAGAGCTCACCCCCGACATGTGCGAGGGGGCTCGATTTTCAAACTTATGAGATTATAAGGATCCGCAGCATCTCGAGGACAACCAAGTCTTCTGGGTCCTCTTTCAAAGTAGCTTGGAAGCAGCCATTAATTCCCAACCATAGTTTTCTCCAGTAGTATATGACAGATACAAGGGCTTTACGGCATTCCAGGTCACCATGCACAACATCCAGATTAAGCAGGCAAGGATAAATCTCAGACTTCGCTCCCTTATATGGTGGTGGACGAAGAAATTAAAAATGTAATTGTTCTCTGGCCTCCTAACTAGAAGATCAGCTTCAAAACCAACGCGAAGGGAACCAAAGGAACCAACACAATGAAAGTAACTCCACCTGTGATCATCAAGGATACCTGAGGACCAAGCAAGAGTATAGGGAAGGATACGGGCACAACAGCACAAAAACATGCACAGAAGAAACAGACCACCGAGAAGGATGCAAAAGTGGAGACTCAGCTAGATGCATTTCCAGACCTGGGCATAGAAGGATTGGATGCGGGAGGCACTGCCTCCCCCCGAGGCACGAAGCGAACAAGCGAGGCTATCAAAGGGACCCGAAAGAAGCAATGCTCTCAGCGGATAGAACTAGATGAGATAGTCACACTGACCGACGGGGACCTCGAACAAATTGCTAATGCGATCACTTTGGCCGCAGAGGACATATGGTTAGCCTTAGAAGAACAACAGAGAGCTACAATTGACACAATTTAGGCGAAGCTCCATGCTCTACAGCTGAAGAGAAACACGCTACAGACTAGTGTGACTCAAGTACGAACACCCTCGGCCATCAGCAGTGTAGCGCTAGTTACAGAACAAAGCCGCATTTGTTCTTTACTTGGCACAAGCCTTGTGATCAGTGCACCTGACCTGGGAATGCTAGTCCAGGCCAGTGCAGAAGTCTAGGTGAATTTATCCAGGCTACCACATGAGGAATTGCAGGGTCTCCACACCTCCTTGTTTTAGGAAATTCACCATAAATACCAACAAGTGCACCAACAGCTCGGTGTGGCTAAGCAGAAAATCACCACAAAGAACGTTGAAGTGTCCCTCACCACCACGCAACAAACGGAGCTCGAAAACTTGATTCACCAACTCTGCGCAGATATTATAGAAGAAATCCTAGCCACAGCCACCCCCTAGGCTAAGATTGAGGGGTTTCTCGCAGCATTGAAGGCCTCTAGGACAGACGTTCTGGTGGTCAAAACATAGATGGAGCAGCAAATCGTAGATTTGTAGGCTAATTTGCATCCTGAAACACCTCTGGAGGTACAAGCCCAATGAGCTAGTTACCACGGCTACAAAATTCATTACAGGGAAAATCGCTCAGGGCGCCCAATTACTGGTAACTACCATGCAGCTATGGACCAAGGTCTAGTGCGATCCGATCCTGCGAGAAATAAACCAGGACCTACGACAGAAGGAAGAATAATTCGAGAAGATAGAGGCCACATTGCCCACCTTGGTTCTTGCTCAGCGCTTGGCATGACTGCGAACCAACCATGTTCTCCAAAATCATATTAATGGACTCCGACATAAGAAGAAAGTTCTCGGTGATCGCCTGAAGCCTTGGGCTGCCGAAGCCCTCAAGCTCTCACAGGATGTTGATGTTGCTGTTAAGCAGCTAAAATAGACTTTGGAGAGTGTCACCGCTGCGATTGAAGGCCTGACCTCGCAGAAGTTGGTAGACATTGTGTTAGTATGAATCTTTATTCAAATTGTATGAAAAAAGACCACTTTAGCTACGCATAACTTATAGCCCTAACAGCAAAATATGGCTGCTAATATCTTCAGATCTGCAGTTAGTTGATCAAGACAAATGCTGCAACAAATCCAGATCTATGCATAAAAAGACATTAAGCAGTAAAAATAAGGTTTTTCTCCATGCATCCAATAGAAAAGACAAGAATAATATGTTTTAAATAATTTTATATTAATGGAACCTGGGAGGAAAACAAGAAAGGTGTTTCCAATTCTCCTCAATGGGATGGGTTCTTGGAAGTCCTCAACACTTCAGATCTAGAATTTCTCTCTCTTGTTGGTGTAGAAAACCCAGACAAACATAGAACTCAAAGGGAGCTCACAAAGCAAATAATGGAAAATATGACAATGATAATGGCTCAAAGTAAGACCAAGAGTGTAGATCCAAAGTGATCTAAGAGGCAACAAAAGGAGAAGAATGGTAGGAAAAACCCTTATATTTATAACAAAATATTAGGTCATTCTAGATCTTGGTGCATGATTAAAATAATATTAACCAAATCTAGATCCACCTTTTATAGAATATTTTATTATATTTGTTGGAGGGGAAAGGTATTTGACTTGGGTCAAATCCATTTATTTGTAAATAATAAATAAATAAATGATTTATTTATCATTTTAAGGAAGTGGTTGAATGAATATTGAATAAATAATGATTTATTCAATTATTTATAAATGATTTAGTCAAATTTAACTAGACCCTGAGGAGATGAGACTTACAGGTGCGACAAGTCTCTTTTTATGAGTCGGTACCTATGCTAAAGGCGGTGGGGGAGGCATACCTATGCCTGCCGAGACAAAGTACAAAAGAATAATGTGTCCAATAAATAAAGAACTGATCTGTAAAGTATATGCTGGCATAAAAATGAGCCAGATAAAAGATATAATGATGAATCTCACATACATGTGGTGCCTGGGATAACAGCCAGGACTTATACAATAATATCTGAGTACATGAGATACAAATACAACCCCAATGCCCCTGTAAATGGGAAGGGCTCGTGAAATCTGACTGATACATGCAAATCAAAAAGGCGTTGCAAGCAACTAAGGCCGACATCATCAAATATATGGAGCTGCATCGAAGGCTACGATGAAGAGGTCATCCGAGTATGTGGGGGGCTACCTATAGGGCCACCCCCTCAAGAGGGTTGGGACATCTCACACATACCTGGGAATCATCAATATCAATTTTTGCATCACTAAACCATCAAGTATATGGATCTCAATCATGTTGAAAGGAGCTGGAGCTGAGAAAAAATCAAGTCAAAGGGAAATAAGGGGTCCCTTTCCTGACCTGGGGCATCGAACAAGAGTGGAAGCTGGAACCAAGGTACACCGCTCTCTAGACCTGTCTTCTGGAATGAAGGAACAGATGTTGACAGAAGGAGGTCTACCATAGGTGAGGCAATAAGGTATCCTCAACTAAGGCATGAGAGAAAATAGTAGAGCGACTGACAGACTGACACCAATGATGATGATGAAATGGTGGGTACTGAGTAGCGAATGGACGAATTCCCTTGTGAAATAATAAAGGGAATGGATGGCTTGGCAGCGACTGACACAATATCATGAGGGATAGAGGGCAGTGGGACTGAGGGTCATAATGTGTGACACGAGAGAGGGACCAAGAAATGCGGGATGGAGGACTATAGCGGGATACAAAGGGACTCGGGATAGACTCCATAAATGTGGTGATGACTCAACTCAGATGCTCTAAAAAAGGGTGAATCAATGGTGCTGCCACATAGTAAAGGTCCAATGGGGACCGTAAAAGCATGAGTACAAGATGGTATCTCATGACGAAAATCAACACGAACAAGGACAAGTATGGAGGAAAAGTGGTCCCCTAAGTACAAGTTTTGTAAGTGAGGAAATCCAATTTGGAGGAGAGGTGAAGTGACCCTTCTTGGACAAAAGGTGTCGTGGTGAAGTATCGAATCATGAAAAACAAACAGATGCTGGCTATCTAAGAGAACATAAAACATGCATTTCGGGAGGGAAATGCTAAGGGTAATATTTCTTTAGATAGAGTGCATTGTGAGGATTAGGAAGGGGGTGGCCTTCGAAGTCCTCTAAGAGCTATGCCCCCTTACCAAGATCCTTACTGATGATGTAAGGTCCTAGCCATAATGAGTCAAACTTCCCATGAATGAGGACATCATGGGCCTGGTCATATACTAGAACAAGGTCACCTTCGTGAAAAGTACGAGGGTGGAATTTTCGGTCATACTGAGCTTTGGTGCATTTCTTAGCCGCTTCAATGGTTTTCAAAGCAACACGACAGTCTTTGGAGGAACACTCAAGCATGATAAGTCATTGTTCTAGAGGTTGGATATCAGGGAGAAGCTCAACGGCTAGATGAAGGGAAGGGATTTCACACTCGATCGGTAAGACTTCCTCCTCGCCAAAAATGAGGTGGAAAGGAGTAAACCCGGTGAAAATTTTAACAGAATTTCTATAGGCCCGCAAAGCAGGGAAGAGCATAAGATGCCAGTTGGTTTTGTGCTTATTCACCGTCCATTGAAGCATGGTCTTAAGTATTTTATTAATAGCTTCAAATTGGCCATTACCTTGGGGGTAATAGGAGGAGGAATATTGATGCTCAAAACCCAACAGTGAGGATAGCTCATGCCATATATCATCTTCAAAATGTCGGCCATGGTTAGAGACCAATTTTTTCGGAACCCCAAATCAAGCGATAACGTGGTTAACGAAAAAGAGGGCTACGGTAGTTTCCGTGTTGTTAAATGTTGGCATAGCCTCGGCCCATTTTGTGAAATAGTCAATTGCCACAATGATATACTTATGGTTACCAGCAGATGGAGGTCGACAATCCATAAAGTCGATGACCCATTTATAGAAGGGACCAGCTATGACGACAGGATGGTTGGGAGCTAGAAGAGCTCGCGCCTTAGGGACGAAATGTTGGCAATTGGAACAGTGTTTGACTGCTTCAATGCAATCACTAAAGAGAGAAGGCCAAAAATAACCAGCATGCATGACTTTCTAGGCAGTAGCAAGACCGGAGAGGTGTCCACCACAAGCTCCGCTATTGCAGGCATTGAGCACTTTCTCAGCTTCAGCGTGTGTGAGACAACGACGAAGGACAGTATCTATGCCGCGACGATAGAGGTTGTCACCAAGAAGAAGGTAGCGGGGAGCCTGGTGTCGGATACATCGTTGAGCATCATAGTCAAGATGAAGGCCGAAATTTTGGGTTTGAAAGTAAGTAAGGATATCGCCGTACCAAGGATCGTCTGTGGTAATGGAAAATAAGTTCTCATCAGGAAAATCATCATTAACTGGAGGATCCCGCGTAGGTAATTCAGAAATGAGTTCAGTGAGGGCTAAAACTTTCTTACTTTTTTGTGTGACAAATTCGAGGTCTAATTCTTGAAGGATAACAACGCAATGGGTGTACTTCCCATTGAGGATGTGGCGACTCAATAGGAAAGCCATGGGGTTGGAATTAGTCACAACCTTGGTGGAACGCATGAGGATGTAATGACAAAGTTTTTGGACCGAGAACACGACAACCAGTGCTAATTTCTCCTCATGTGAGTAGGATACTGGAGGACCTACGAGGTTCTTACTGAAATAATAGATCACATGTGCGATACCATTGTCATCTTCCTGGATGAGGACTCCAGTGACCGAATAGGTGGAAGCAAAGATGTATAGGATGAAGTCCCTATCAAAGTCAGGAGGACGGATCAAGGGAGCGGATGTGAGAGCATGATTGAGGGAATCAAAAGACTCATGAGCATAGGTATCCCATATAAATGGGATGTTAGATCTGAGGAGTCTAAGGAACCCATGCGCGGTGGTGGCATAGTCAGGAACGAACCGGCGAAGAAAATTAGCTTTGCCTTGGAGACTCTGTAGCTGGCGTAAGGTACGGGGAATAGAAAGTTCAAGAATGGCTTGAAATTTCAAAGGGTCAAGAGTTATACTGTCTTTAGACATGATGAAGCCTAGGAGACGGCCGGTGGGCACGTAGAAGACACATTTCAACAGGTTAAGGCAGATATTATACTTGCGACATCAGAGGAAGACGGTACGCAAATTATGGAGGTGTTGTGCCTGATGTTTAGAACGCACAGTGAGGTCTTCTAAATAAGCAAGGATAATATGAGCTAAGTCATGGAAACAGTAAGACATGGCCCGTTGAAAAGTGGCGCTAGTAGTTTTAAGGCCGAATGGCATGACCCAGTATGCGAAAGTTCCCCACGGACTGATGAACGCATTTTTAAGTTGATCAGCATGATGGATAACGATTTGATTGTATCCATAGAATCCATCCATAAAGGATAGAACCTCGTGCCCCACACACTTATCAATGATTTGGTCAATAAATGATGTGGGGAAGTTGTCTTTGGGACAAGCTTTATTCAAGTCGCGAAAGTAAGTGCAGACACGGATTGTGCCTTGTTTTTTGAGGACGGGAACTGGGTTGGACACCCAAGTGGTGTATTCGATGGGATAAATGAAACCAACCTGCTTTAGCTTATTGATTTTGGCTTTGATAGCGTCATGTCTGGAAGGATTAATGGGTCTCAACTTTTGACAGACTCGATTAGCATCGGGCCATGTGTCGATATGGTGTTCGACAATGGCGGGATCGAGTACGGGCATTTCTGAGTAGGACCAGGCGAAAATATCATGAAATTCTTTGAATAGCTTGGTGTAAGCTTCAATTTTTTCCGGGGTGCATTGGGCGCCCAAGGTGATATGTTCTTCGATTCCTGGTTTGACAGAAATGTCAATTTTGATGGTAAGAGAGATATTGGCCATGTTTCCTTTTTCAAAAGCATCAGGTGCAGGGATGGGATTTTTAAACTAATCGACTTCATCGGGAACGAAGTCTTTAGTTTCCACAACATATTGGTCATGGGACTGCTGAGGGAGAAAGTACGCACGATGGTGCATATCATCCCACAGAAAGTCAGGGTCGGTCATGGCTCCCATAATGTCTTCATCTGACTAGAATATGGGAAGAATGGAGGAAGGAGGATCACCTGATGAGATAGAAATACTTGACTCATCATTATGTGGAGAAAGGCTCACATGCACAACATCATTGGGGGTGACAGAAGAGTAAGCAGATACGAGGTCTACTGATGTTGAGCCCAAGGTGATCGTAGGAAGGAGGTCAGGCGAATCATCGGGGGAAGTCACCAAGGGGACTGCCTCTGAGGGTCTCAAGGATGATGATAGGTAAAAAATGGTGGCCGAAGACTCTATCATTTCAACATAGGGAGGGGGAATGTTAATGGGAGTAGGCAGGTCCTCAGGTCCTACCAAAGGAGAACTCACAAACAAGTGAGAAGGTATCTTGTCATGCTTAGCCTTGAATTGGTGGTATGCGTCTAAAGAGGAACGATACTCGTCAAGGTGGGGACAGAGATTGGTATAATGGCCATGGAAATCGCACAAAGCACAAGGGTGATTTGTGCGCAAGGTTTTTAGTTTCGGGATTGAATCAGGTATAGTGACACAGACCTCAGGGATATCAGATTATGGAAACATCTCGTTGACCATGGTCTTGAGATGCAACAATTCAAGACATGTATGGGTGGCGTGACCGAGAACATCGCACAAGGCACACTGGATAACGCGCTTTGGTGGTCAAGGAGGGGAAGGGTTTTTCGGTGAAAATTTTTCCTTAGTTTTTTTTGTGTGAGCTTTTCCACCTTTTCCCGATATTATCGCAATAGGAGATGGTTCATGTTGAGGTGTGTGAGGCACTGTGGTATCAGGAGAAGTGATGGGGACCTGTTGAACCGGGGTCAAAGCGAGATAAGGTTTGGGATGATCAGGCAGGGTGGTGGCTGGGGGATCAAGGTACCAGACAGGAATCCCCAGGGTCAAGTTAGGAAGAGATAGGGTAGCCATGACAGGTACTGATTACACTCTAGGAGGTGGAATGAATAATGGTATCTGACTGGAGGGGTAATGGCCAGGCGGAATGGCTCCAAGGTGGCTAAGGCCTGGAGGAACCAATCCAGGAGGGTAAATAGGCTCATGGGTACTAGCTGTAGGCTAAGGGTTAGAAGGAAATGATCCAGAAGGCTGACACGAAGTGCTAGGAGTAGGCGACGGAGGGCGAGGTTACTGACTAGCTGAAGCAGGCTGCTTGAGAGCAGCCTGAGATGATTGCATCATGTAAACATTCGATAAGCTGGGATCAGAGACATGGGGAGAAGGGAGACCAGGGAAGGTTCCAAGAAAAGAGGAGTCTTTGTAGATGCCGAGAGAGACAGTGGTCAAAGAATCGAAGGTGTGCATATTGTCTATAGAAGAGATGGTCGACTCAGGGGAGGTCTGAGATTTTGGCTCATGATACGTCAATTGGTCAATGGTGAATATCTTTCCATTATGAGGGAAATACATCTTGTGGTATAGCACAGATGGGATAGCAGACATAGCATAGGTGTAGCTCCGACCCAAGAGAATGTTGTAATCTAGAGGGGCATCGATGACTTCAACGTCAACGTAAACAGTCTTTCCCGCAAGAGTGATAGGAAAATTACGGAATAAGCCAATGGGTTGGGAGGCATGGCCATCCCATGCTCGAAGTGTGATCATGGAAGGGGCCGATTCAAGAGATCCGAGTTGTTTCAAAACCAAAGCGGACATCAAACAGGTGGATGCCCCTTCATCAATGATACACTAAGAAACGTGAGCGTTTCAGATTTTGACTGGGATTTGGAAGGCTACGAAAGTAGGAAGAGGGGGATGTTCTGATTGATGGGCGTCGAAAACAATCAATTGGTCATCAACAGGATCTACAGTTCCCATGGTGGATAGTAGAGCTTTCTTTTGAGAAGGGCACGACTGGAGGACTTCTAGTGTTGAAATGGCAGTAGGAGACTGTGCCAAATCATCTACTATGCTATACGAATTAGCAGCTCGAACAGAAGCAGCATTTCGGCGTAATGGCCCCTTAGGAATCTTGGTATGAACCTCAACTTTGGGCTGAGGGATATGCAAGGGACCATTGGATGTCAAAAGAGGCTCTGTAGAACCTGAAGAAGGTGACTTGGGGACAGACGGAGCAGGAGGCTTAGGGTACTAACGAGGCCGAGTTTTAAGGTTAAGGTCGACGGTTAGAGGTTGATCAGAGTTCATCATGAGGATATAGGAATCAGAGGAACCAGAAGGGGAAGGTTGGGTGGCCCCTTGTCCATCAGGTGGTTGGGTAGCCATGAATCCTTGCTGGGGGAAAGGATTGGTAAACACAGCTAGTTGAGTAGAGGCCAAATTGGGGGGAGAAGTAGGGGAGGCATGATGTCCTCGCAATGTGGCTTGAGACTCCCACATCTACCGCATCTGTGGTAAAAGGGGACAATCATGAGTGTAATGACCGTAAACACCGCAACACGAACATGTATTATTTGTACGAATGGGCCTGTCGGACTTGGGCTGAGTGCCTTGTTGCTGGTGAGTAGCGTTAGAGTCAATACTTTGAGTATTAGGTCCACGAGTACTAGGGGCATATTGGTTTTGATTGCCTTTCCTCTTCCTTTGAGAGGAAGGAGGATTAGTCGTGCCCTGCTATGCATATACTTGCCCCGGAGGGGGTGGTAGTTGCTGTTGTTGGGGTTGAGAAGGCAAGGGAGGCGGAGGTGAAAATGTTGGAGGTGCTGGAGCACCAGGCTGTGGATAAGGATAATGGTGAGGTTGGGAAACATTGAGGTAAGCAAGAGGTTGGGAAAAAGGATGAGGCATGCCATATCCTGGATACATGCTACCTGGAGGGGGAAAAGTGCTGGAGGTGTTGGCCCCTCCTAGAGGGAGGCCATATCCCATACGAGGTTGAGCATATGGATGAGAAATATCTCCAATGATACCATCGGCAAAATGATATGCCCCCGGGGCGTTAGCGCCACCAGGTCTGGGGAGGTCAGGAAGGACGGTATAAACATGACCAGACTGAGCATAGATGAGGTCATATTTCAAGGCTATTTGGAGGGTGACTTCTTTGGTTTGAGGGAAATGTGAGGCGACATCTTTGCCGACGGCGGGTTAGAGAGATCTGAGGAACCAGTCCATATAGACATGGTCTTCAAAGGTAGGAGCTCGACATAAGCTCTTTCTTCTCTACCATTTCTGAACATGATCGGATAGGTGGGTCACAAATGATTGATGGAAAGAAGTCAAGAGTTCGGTACCAGAGTCGTATTAGAGAAGGAGCTGGAAATAAGATAAGAAGGCTCGGGCAATGGTCGCGAAGGTGGTATGGGAAGAGGCAGTCTAATCAACATACCACTTAGAAGCTTCGCCTATAAGCATGCGTTGGAACAACCGAAGATGGATGGAATCATCGGTAATGGAATTGGATGAACACCACATGTGGAAAGATCAGATATGGTTGGTTGGATCTTCTCCAGCAAGGCCTTCAAACTTGGGAATTTCAGAGGGGAGCTTGGTTGGCATAGCAGGCCAACCAACATCGTGGCAGATAGGGTCATTGATCAACTGACTGAAATCGGGGAGACTGAGGCCTGCCATGTAAGGAAGCAAGGGGACATCCGAGATAGTTCCTGTGGCGGTTCCGCTAGTAGCATTCCCAACAGTAGGGCTGGGATTACCGCTAGCATTAGGCCCTCGACCAGACATAGTGAAGGTGACAGGGGGAGAACCAGAAGTAAAAAGAGAACCCAATGAATCAACAGAGGAGTCAGAGTGTGGACTCGGAGGAGTACTAACTTGATGACGATGGGAAGGAGTAGGTCGAACAACCAAAAACTGAGGATGAAGGCCAAGAAGTCTCCGAGATATACACCTTGGGGGCACAATTATGAAAACACAAACACAACACAGAGGGAAGAAGAATGAACAACAAGGGAAGGGAGGAGCAGAATAAAGTGATCTCAATGTCGAAACAAGGGTAGAGAGGTGCAGTGTCAATTGATTTTATAATTTTTTAAAGTCTGTGTCTGGCTGTGTTAACCAGGCTCTTCTTCGCTTAGGGTGAGTGTGTGGCGTGCGTTAATTTTAATTTTTAAACCCAAACTTTTTGAGAGAAAAATAAAAAGTGTGTTGTGTAACTGAAAAGAAACCTGTAGAGAATAGTATATAATATTGAAATAACAGAAAATGAATAGCTACCAATGCATCAATCTAACCCAAGGAGGCGGGTCTCGCAAAAACTAGTCTAACAGAGGGAAAAAATCTAGTCAAAACACACTGAAAAGAAGCCAATGGATCTAAGGTCGGGAGGGACAACGATCTAAAGGATAAATCTGCTGGAAAGAGGTGCAGAAAACAACAAAGAAACAGAGGTAATATTTCTCTGAAAGAGGAGGCAAAAAGCTAAAGGCAGTAGGGAAAAGGAGGTGACCCTAAAGGAAAACCTAAACAAAACTATATGAGGTGATTTGGATGGAAAAATAGCTGATCTAAAAGGGATATGAAGATGGGGTATCAGATCTGTAAAAGAAATGGCTGAAACTCTGAAAAATTAGACACCTGCAATAGCTAAAACTCATCCACAAAAAGTGGAGGGTACTGAAGCCCTAGAGGGCTAGATTCCCACTTAGGTGAGTAAAATAGAACAAGAACATGTCTAAACGGGCGGAGACGGCGGCTAGACAACCCTGACAGAGGCTTCAGACAAACCCATAAAACTTTCAAAAAATCTGCAGAAAAAATTTCAGGTCGTAGGTTTTGACCTGTTTTCTGTCCAGGTTGCAATTTTGAGGTTGAAAGGTGCATCTTGCAGTCTAGGTTGCAGGTTTTGGGCCGAAAAGTGTGACTCAGCACTCCCAGTCTCCTTACGTGGAGAAGCTTTGAAAGTTGATAGCTCAGCTATGCTTCTATGTCCTTTATCACTGATGAGGCCACAACACATACTAGAAATGTAATAATGCTCTGAGGCTCTTATAGTTGAAAAAAACATGAAAATAGGAAAAAAAAAAGCTGAAAAGAAACCCTAGGGTCTGAAGTAGTTGAATATGCACGAATATGAAAAACGACAGCGGTCATAATTGAAAACCCGTGTGGAGTCGCCAGTTGTTAGTATGAATCTTTTGTCGAAGTGTACGAAAAAGGACCACTTTAGCTACGCATAACTAATAGCCCTAACAACAAAAGTGGCTGCCAATATCTTCAGATCTGCAATTAGTTGATCAAGAAAAGAGCTGCAAAAAACCAGATCTATGCATAAAGAGACATTAAGCAGTAAAAATAAGGTTTTGCTCCATACATCCAATAGACAAGATAAGAACAACAATATGTTTATAATGATATTATCGGCAATATAGAGGCGTTATGAAAGCAAAGCCCAATTCCTCTCAATGATGTGTTCGGAAGTCCTTAACATTTGTATCTAGAATTTATCTCTTTGTTGGTGCAGAAACTCAGTAAAAGATAGAACAAAGGGAGCTCACACAGCGAATAATGGAAAATATGACAATGATAATGGGTCAAAGTCAGACCAAGAGTTTAGATCCAGAGTGATCTAATAGGCAACAAAAGGTGAAGAATGGTAGGAAAAACCCTCCTATTTATAACAAAATATTGGGTCATTCTAGATCTTGTTGCATGATTAAAATAATGTTAACCAAATCTAGATCCACCTTTTATGGAATATTTTATTATATTTGTTGGAGGGAAAAAGTATTTGACTTGGGTCAAATCCCTTTATTTGTTAATAATAAATAAATAAACGATTTATTTATCTTTTTAAGGAAGTGGTTGAAGGACAATTAAATAAATAATGATTTATTTAATTATTTGTGGGTGATTTGGTCATATTTAACAAGGAATATTATCTAAATAAGATTTAAATAATTATTCCTAGAAAATAATAAGATAAATAAAGGTTTATCCAATTAATTTCTTTGTTTTTGGGTTAAACATGACTAGGAATAATAATTAAATTATGGTTTAATTAATTATTCCATGAGGAAAATTAAACAAAATAGGTTTGTTTAATATTTCCTTTTGGGGTTTCCTGCTTAGACCATAAACAACCTAATAAATGTGTTTTAGTAAGTTATTTTACATAGTGAAAGCAATTTTACTTAGGGTAAAATTGGTCTTACATGGTGTACTTGGGTCCATCTAATGATAATAGGTTAGATGACCAAAAAATGGTGTAACACATTGTGCAAAATTCTGATACTAAAAGTGAAGGTGTGCTGCCCCCATTGGCCGAAGCAATTAGACTGCTGCAGGCGCAGGTAGAGACCTCACCATCATAGTGAATCAGAACGAGTCACAAGATTGTGTTGGGGGACTATTGGAATAGGGTCTCCTAAAGCTGCAATTTTTTTCCATTTTTGTATATTTTTGGTATTATTTAGTCTAATCCAGGGGTTTTGGTGTGGGTCAAAGCCCCAAATGCATTGTAATCGGTCAAGGGTAGATGCGTAGGCTAAATCGATATAAATAGATGAAACTTTTTGAGTCTTAAGGTAGAAAATAATTGAGATTGATGTTAAGCACGAATTGTTAGATCTGTTGTCGGGTTATTAGGGTAAGGACTCCTTCTGGTTGTGTGCATGGAGATCCTCAGTCCTGCTGTGTGCGGACCCTGCTGGCTATGTGCGCAGGCAGTATTTTGGGATTGTAAGTGGATTTTGATATTAATATATATGTGAAGTACCATTGATGCTATCTGGATCTATTTGGTTATGATTGATCCGAACCTGGGTTATATGATTAAGTTGCGAATGTGTATGTTTAATTACTACGAACTGTGGAAGAATCTATGTTTCTAGTATTTTCATTTGTGATCTGTTAACTATTGCGATTATAGTGTTTTGTGCTGATAATTGGTATTATTCACGTGGATGCAGAGGTATTTATTTAATCTATATATGATAATAGCTCTGTAAGACTGCGAATAGATCTGTTAAGAGTGAACTCGATAAGCTGGGAACGCAGGTCTGCTTGACTTACCTACTCTTTCTCTGGGTGCGTAAACCTGGTTCCAGCAACCTCACATACTGATTTGGGTGAGACTTTGTCCTGCGTAAGCAGGTCACTGCCAAAAGGGCCAGTAGTATAGGGGTTTGTTGGAAAACCTTAACCTCCGAACCTGGGTCAGGACCCCACGAGTCGACAGTCCCTTTCTCTCCATAGTGTAGTCCATTTTATGTACTTATATTCATATCCCCTAACAGGGTGATATTGTTCCTTGAAGGCATATTGGATATAATTCTAAGAGGCTGAAGCTGAAAGGAGTGAGGGTTCCTCCTCTTCCCTCTACTCAAAGTAAGTTTCCCACTAGTCATTGACATGGGGGGTGGCTTTGAGGAGTCCAAAAGTAATATGTTCCCTGTTGGAAAAATTATGGACTGAATAAAAAATTAACCGTTTATATAGATCACCTGTGTATATCTAGCCTTCAAATATATGAATTTCAAATTTAACTTGTACCTAAAAGAGGGTGACGCCTCTAAAGTGGCTGCTGGATGAAGATTCTTTTCTCGTTGAATGACCTGAGAAAATTATCCATCATCTCGTTCCTTTGTCACTCAAGGGCCTCTTTGAGAAATAATTTGAAAGAATTTCCTCCTCCTTTTTCTTTATTTTCTTCTTCCATGGGAGGCCATAGGGGTTGGAGAGGCCAGTATTTCAAGGGTTCAACCAGTTCAAGTCCTAACTCAGTATACCCCGACCTCATTGGGGACATGCACGGAAAAACGAGAAAGAGAAAACCACTATGATACCATTGATCAAGATTTATTAAGGAACACATTTAAATACAAATAAAAAATAAATCACGGAGATACAATAAAAAAAAACTTCAATTGATAAATATCAACTACTAAAAACATTTTACATGTAGGAAGGAAACAAACTAGCTAAGTCGATGGTAGGTTATCTCTCAGAAGATATGTGAGAGATACATGTCTTCAAAATTGAGTTACAATGAGGATCACATGCCTTTATATTATCAAGAAATAATGGAAATCCCCAAACATCCAAAAACATGACCCTAGGATATGAAGCGTAAAAATATTATGGGCCCCATTGGGGTTTGTTGGAGCGTTAACTTCTCAGGGTAGTAGTTTTGGCATATGATATATGTTTAGTGTGAAAAATATCCCATTAGAAAGTTCTATCCAAGGAAACCAAGTTTCAACTGTAAACATCTTTTGCAGGTGTTGTGGCAGCTACAACCACCCTCCAAAATTCTTACTATGCTTCAATTTTGGAGCCTTCCTTCCTATCCGCATGAGCTTACCTTGTATTGTTATTAAGTATTCATGATTTGATTGAGACTTATATTTTTCATCTGTGTCGTTGTTTGTTTTTTTTCACACTTAACTGGTCTTTTTGAGTCATAAGCTAATATCTCGATTTGGTCTTACAACAATTCTAGGCTTGCCTCCAGAAATTGCAGAATCCTTGAGGGAAAGCAATATTGATGAATATAATTGTACAGTTCAGATTGGAAGTCAACCTCAAGCTCAGAAACTATGTACTCATGGAAGGAAGACCAGCACTGAGCACAAAAATTGTACAATCCCTCACTTAATCTCAGAAACTGTGTAGTGCACTTAGTCGAAAGTTTCCCAATTCCCCAGAATTGTGCAATATTTCCTGGTAGTGTGTATGGAAGGTTTTTCCAGAAAAGAAAAAAATAAAAAAGACAAAAATTGAAAAAGCATCCCTAAAAAATAGGTATCCATTATTAGTATCCCGAAGGAGGTATATGTGATATTTTTAGAAACTTTTGCCAAGTGTTGTTTTTTCCTTGATTTTAGGTATGCACGTTAGAAGCTTTGATTTGCTCAAATATATTTAATCGATGCCCCTAGAGCTCATTTTCAAATTCAATCTTGGAGCTCTAGAATTTCTGAGGAGATCAAGCAACCTTTGGTGCGGTATTCATCGCTTTACTGAGTGAGTTTCTCTTTTCTCATCTTTTGCTGCTTTTTCTTTCGCTTTTTGTCATTTTTCTTGTGTGAGTGTTTTTTTTCCTATTTATCTTCATGGATGCTATATTTTTAACTTATTTTTATATTTCAGAATTTTTGTTTCAATTTTTTGTTTTCCTTTCACAAGTGTCGCATCAATTTTATTGTTTTTTCATCGATGGTCATCGTTGCAGTGACTCTCCTCACATACTTAATTTTTTTTTTCTGTTTGTTGAGTTTATGCACTTGGTTCACATTATTTCATTCATACTTAGTCATATTTTCACTAAATATCACATCATCACTTAGTTTTTCTCTTTTTCCACACTTTCACTGGGAAAATATGCATTTTCCTTGGCCAGATTTTGCCTTGCAAAACTAGGCACTACGCAATATTAAGGCTCAACCTAAGAGCTTGGCCTCTGGAACTATGTAGCGTGGAGTACAGGCTAGCCCAAATGCATATTTCAAAGTTTCAAGGCTCATCCTATCACCTTGGCCACTAAGACTGTGCAATGCGTAGTCTCTCCCAATCAATGCCTGGGCTTAACTATATATTGTGCTCCCTCAAGCCTTAGGATGCACCCTTTTCTGTTGGGACTGCACATTACACAATTCCCACAGTAAGTATCATTTTTTTGTTGATGAAAATTTTGTAATCCCTCTCATTATTTTCTTGGTTTCCTACTTGATCCTGTCGTGAAGTTATATTTGTAAAAGGCTAATGTTTTCTTGCCATGAGTGTATTTTATGTCCCACAAGTACCATAGTTGTTGAGTTCTTCTCTCTAGGAGTCATGGTTACCATGGCACCAAAGAGAGCTTCTTCAAAAGATACCATTGAAAGAATTACTAGGGAAGCAATTGAAAAAATACCGATAGACTTTCCAGTATATGTGGAAACGCAATTTGTTTTAAAAAAGGAATCAACACTAAAATGGAAGCAAGTTAATGATTCTCTTTTAGTAAATAGCTTTGAGGAATATCTAGAGGAATGATAGGTTTATATCAGTATCTAGCAGTCAGGACTACACAGGGTTGCATGCATATATCCATCCTTCGCATGTGAAGATTCCATCAAATGGATTGTTTTAGAAATTGATGAGAAGACCATGACATTGTGTAATGTAAATGGAAAAAATATTCCCACTTTCCTAGTAGAATATCTTCTGTGCATGTATCATTTTCCTGAGCTAGTGAAGTTCATGGAATCATATTTCTGTGCCACCAAAAACTATGTGAACATAAGATATATTGTTAAAGGTTGGGTGAAAGAGTCCTGAAAGTTTCAACAGGCACACACCTATTTATACACGAGCAAGTCTCTCAGGAAGGGCTGCCACCTCTTGGTTATCTTATCTTGTATAATCCATGGTCAGTAGAGCGTGGTGACCTTTCCTGAACGATAGATAGTCTTGATGAACCAGGTTGTGAGCGAGGGGAAGTTCTTCAACTGGTGATGTCTGTTGGCTCGACAGTTGAGATCCCATGTAGCACAGGCCCAAAATCCTCCCAAGGGTCAGCAATCAATGTTTTATATGTCTGCATATTTACTATATTTAATTCATGTACATAATTAGTTTCCTAACATGAACTGGACATGGACACCACAAGAAAATTCTGCGCATATATATTGCAAAATGCTTTGGGATTGCAATGATCGAGGAGTTATAGGAAATCTAAATTGCCATTTCATCATCCCAATTTACAAGCTCATATTTGAAGAAAAAATTCCTTGCATGTCATGAGGAGAAGTGGAAAAAATAACAGAGATTGCAGATTGGTTTTCCTCACTAGGTGGCACCTTCCTTAAAGGGTTCAACAAAGAGAAATAACTGCATGTTTTTCCAAGGTATGCCATTGACAAGATTTTCATGAAATAAGTGTCATATCATCTCGCCATAGGGTTGTCAACAAATTTTCACAGGAAGAAGCAAGCACCATGGCCAACTCTTCCTTTGCACATTGGATTATACAATAAAAAGCACTTGAAAGTTGCAGATACTGAGGGAAAGGAGATATTGAAGTTTTCATTCGATACTCGAGACTTTAATCCATATGATCCCCATAAATTTTGTGAATACCACTATGCGAGAATTTACTTTCAGTGGCTCAATAATAACTTTCATTGGCCGAAGGAGGATCCATGGAGGAATTTATACAATCCCTCAAAACCCTGTGAGACAGTCAGTTTATAAGGGAATTCATCGACCATTCCACATAAGGAAACAACTCTATAAGAAGCACCAACAAAAAGCAGCAACCCCATACAGGATAAGGGAAATAGAAAGGTTGATGATAGTCTAGGGGAAGAATAGAGCTACAAGATGAAAATGGATCAAATCCTTATGAAATCATTTTTAGAAGCAAAAGTGAAGAGGACGCAGAGGATGAAGAGAGAAGAGAAGAGGAAGAGCGAAAAATAGAGCTTGCAGGAAGTAGAGCTGATGTTGAAGCAAGTAGAATAAGAATTGAACGAAGAACTAGAAATGAGGAGGAAAGAACAAGAAGAGAAGTAGAATCATGAAGAAGAAGAGAGGAAAAACACCTTACTAGAAGAAATAACACCAATACAAGTTGAAGAACAAGAGCAGAACGAGCCAACAACATAGGAAGAGGGTGAATAGATTCAGGATTGAGATCTTTCTCATCATATTAAAGAATTGATTGAAGTTGTAGATATGGAGTTGGAACTAGAGCTGAAGAATGAGGATGTTGACCTAATTTTGAGTTCACCACAGGTCACTTTTCAACCTCCACCACATCCAGAAGAAAAGTTAGTTACGAGCGAAGAAGGGGATGTTGTTCCTCTTGATGATGATTCAGTAATGGACTTGTATAATATGTATTATGATGAATTACAAAAGATAATTTCACAATCACGAAGAAAGAATTTTCTAGATGATCATGCATCACCTACATTCAATAGAGAGAGGGTGATACTAGCGAACACCATCAAGAATACAAATGCCATTTTCAAAGACAAATTGGCCTTTGTAGGAGAAGAAATATCAAACACTTAGTATTTGATGACCAATAATAAGTGATTGGCACAAAACTTATAGGTTTCCCCACAAGAGATAGTACAACTTTGCGCAACAACACAAAATGCAGCTTCTGCACAGGTCTACTTGGAGAAAATGAGAGCAACAATACTTGGTGAAGTATCAATACTTGGAGACTATACCATGCCGGACCTATATGGGGAGCTCATATCAATACATAAGGCGGTTGTTCATTTTCATTATTTGTAGCTACAGAGGAGAGACTTTGTAAAAAATATTAAGAATGTATGAAATTCCATTGTCACCATGCAGGAATGGACAATGCAATACAAAAGGGAACCTCTTAACTTGCCAAAGAAAATGAAGCCACAGGAAGATCTGGATAAAGAAAGAGTTCGAAAATTGATTCACAACAACAAGCATATCACCTTGTTCACTGGGATTATTCAAGCCTCATATGTATGGTTATACAAAATTTTGGATCTCATGGTGAAAACACACAGAATCCCAACAATTGGCTCGCTCACTGAAGCTAAACGCAGACACTAATACAAGTAGGAAATCGAAGAGTACTTGGAAAATTGAGACATAATGCCACCAAGGAGGAATTGGAGCTAAATATATGGAACATTAAAAATTACATAGGTGGTCCTATCTAGATTAGAACAATGTTGCTCCTGCTTGAGAGGGAAGTTAAAATTGGCTCTAAATCATTGTACCCGGATACTATGGAGGCACGAGTCTACTTCTAGCCAAACACCATCACTCAGTTTGGGGATGTCATCACATAATACCGATCTTGGCACCAATATGTGACCGAGAAGCATCAAGTGGGGGTTACTGATCTAGAGTTGCCCAAAACTCAAGCATCATAGTTTTTGTCTTATTAGTTTTTCAAGTTTTATCTACCCTATTTTGTCTTATATGGGTATGAGTGTAAAATGTAATATTATTTATAATTGTTTGTAAAGTGAAATTCCAATTCTCAATATTCGAATAAGAAGGGTCATGATGTAATGTAATGAGTCATTTTTTAAAGAAGTTGAAGATTCATGAGGGGAGTCCAAGATTCAAAAAAGAGAATGAAAAGAGTCACCCCCTTTTTTATAAATATATCCTCATAACTCATGTAAATGTATTTTGGAAGCCAAAATATTGGCTAGGCTTAGGCTTAGAAAGAGCTTGTGAGTTTTGTGAGAGACTTGGCTTCTCCGTAGCGTAGAGGGAGTATACTTATTTGGAGGAGAAGGTGCTACTGATTGGAACTTTCACTTTTAATAAAACTTAGAGCCAACATAATTTCATGCATATGTTGTGAATATAGTAGGACTATTCTGGTTGTATTTTAAATTTATGTGATTTAAGTTACAATTATTCTTATGAACTATTTCGTTTTCATTTGTATGAATCTTGTTGTATTAATTCATCACCTTAACTTGTGTATTATTCCACATGTTTGGTTGTGATGTCATTATGTTTGAGTGTTCCTTTCAAGTGGCGTACTATTACAGGCTTCTAAGGGGCTCACTTCATTTTTTCGTTCATGTGTTGGAATCTTCATGCATCACACTTGACTATCCGCAGGGTCACACACTTGTTCTCACCAAAGACAATGTGCACCACTCTATGTGTATTTGAAACCAAGGAAGATAATTAACACCTCGTTTCTGGGACTCCTACTCCAAACAGTGTGAGGTATAGTAGGGAATTCATATCATGGAGATCTTATGAATGTTGGCAGGTCTAGTACCGTCAACATTTGTGGTGCTAGAAGGAAGTCCGAATGACAAGTTGAGCCCTTGAAGTCTATTTTGAATTTCTACACTCATATAATGACTTCTCTCCAAATCATGACCCTGACATGTTTTTCCAAACACACAAATATGAAAGTGCGAGCGTGAATTATTAATGAATTTTAAAATCTAAAATTCAATGGTGAGGGTGAAACAACCTTGTTTTAGAACACTGATAATTTTCTTAATTTCGACACAAAACACAACATTCATTGTGAGGATGTTGGTTGTAGGTTTTTCATTCCCACATTGGTTGTACGAAATTGATGTAACACATTTCATAATGACTCAATACACTCTTTTGAACATATTTTCATAGAGCTGTTTTGTGCATTTGATATGTATGATTGTAAAGTTCTGTGCAATAAAATTATGAAGTTTCAAAAAGCATCTGATGAATCACTTGAGGATTTTCACTATCGTTCCATTCATATTTGTTTTGGATTTCCTGAATATGAAGTTGATTGGAATTTCTTGGTAGGAGTATTTCAATATCTTTTTCACATTTCACAAAATACACATTATATTTAATCTTTCAAACCCCTCCCAACATACCTTAGTATTAGAGCTTCTAAATCTGCAATGGAAAAAGTTGTTGTTCCAAGTGACCCTCCATCAAATTCTCATCGGAAAACTTTAGCTTCACAGGTTGAGTTTAGAGAGCTTGAGAATTCATCTGTTGCTTTACCACCATCCCACCCCACCCCACATACTCAAAGTTTCAATGTCGGTTTGGACATCGAATCTGATGGAAAAGATGAAGTGTTATCTCCTCATCCTCGATCCTTTGGTTCCTTTGGTCCTCTAGATTATGAGTTATTGTGTTCAAAGATTTCAAATATTTCTCTTGATGTTCATGAGGATCAATTATGGATGGATTTGATGTTGAGAAACCAACTTGCGTCATCATTTATGATGATATGTGTGGGAGTCTACGCCTGAATAAGAATTTGAAATGAAGGGTAATTATTTTCCTTTTGCACCTCTTCCACATTATGCTCACATTTTCCATGACTCTGCCATTCCTGTTGAATCTTGTGAAAATTTAGTCTCTTATGTTATTAATACCTTCGATCATTCTCAAAACACGTGGAATGTCAGTTTCTCAACTAAATGTGGAGAGGAAAAATATTCTATTATTAATTTCCATAATCTCTCAACTCATCATTCTGAAAATATAGAGTGTGAAATTTCTTATTTTCAATCTTCCCTGCTTTACGATTCATCAGATCATGAGGATGCCTCTATTTTTTATATTGAACTTTTTTATCATGGTTATCATAACCTTTTCATTGATTCATTTATTCAGGATTCTGATTTTTCCACTCAATCTTTCCAGGCCACCGATCTCTGATGATTCATATTTTCATGAGTTGGAACTTCCCCAAGCTGTCGAAGCACTTCAACCGAAGCTTATGGTTATATCAAGTTTGTGTAGCCTTGCATTCAGTTCTACTTAGATTAGAAATTTGTGGAATATATCTAGGATCCTCATCACCCTGCCACACACATTTAAAACCAACTTTTTTTACAATTTTTGCATCCTCCATTCATACCACACGATCCTATCACTTAATCATTGGAGGTGTCATACGTGGTGATCACAGTTGCAACAAAAAAAAAAAATTCTTTATGGTTTCTTGTTTTTGAAGTTAGAAAGTTTGTTGTTGCATGTCTTAAGGTTGCAATGTGTCTAAACACCACAATGTACCCACAAAATGTCTTTGCAGTGAATTATGTTCTTACTTTTCTGTGCATACTTTCAAACTTTGAACATTTTGGTATGCAGAATCCTATATTTTTTGTTTGTTTTTATGCTTGTATATCTTTCTTGACATGTGTTCCCTCACGTACGTAGGCCAGATAATGCGTCGATGGTTGCATTAGAAGTATCACTTGACTTGGATCTCACATATGCTCTGATTAGGTTAGGTTAGGAGTAGGAGTAGATTTTCTTTTCTTAGTTGTTTTCTTTGAATTTTCTTCCTTCTCTGCTTATTTCCTTTTTATTGTTTTCTTTCTCAATTATAGGATAATTTTCACATGAAACTGTGTTTGGCTTCCGCGCAAGCATGGTGAAATCCAAGAGGAAGTTGTGATAATATCAAAAATTGGTTTTTTGTCTATTCCCTCTTGTTGTGTGAACCTTGAATTATGTTAGTTGATGATACTATGATGTAAAATATGTTCTATTTTAGAGAAAATCACAATGAGATCATGATGTTTGAATTTTAACATGTACTGCCTACTCTAATCGGTCTTTTATTTTTCAGTTAATCCCTGTCAAATAAGTTGAGTAGAGAAAGGAGGGAAGGAAAACCTTAAAAAGTATGTCAGAGGTGTATATAAGCATCCTTCTCTTAAGTAACAACCTCTTATACTCTCAATAAGTCAGGATCCCTCTTCTACCCCATGAAATAAATAAGTTCCTATGGAAATTATATGAAAAATAAAAATAAAAAAATAAGTAAAGTAAAGGGTGGAAGAAGAGAAAGGATTCCTGCATAGAGAGGTGAGGCAAACAACTCTGTCAGGGTATTGTCGAGGCTTGCTCGTAGCAGAGCAATGTTTGTGTTCTTGGAGTGACTCTGCCAGGGTACTGTCTAGGCCTATTGGCAGTGGAGAAACACTAGAGATGAAAACTAAGACTCTGATGATTTATTTTACTTGTTAATTTATATATTCTTCATATCCAATTGAAAAAACTCAATTTTACTTGTTTTGGTTAGTGTTCCACCGATGAAGAGAATGGTAGGAACTACGTCTTTAACTCAAACTAAGTGAACAAGTTATATGGTAATAAATTAGTTAAACAATACTTATGGAAGAGTTAGACCTTATTTTCATGAGACAAGATTCATTCAGAGAGCTATAGTTATACTAGTGTGTCACCAAGTATTATAGCAGCTACAACCACCCTCCAAAAATTTTCCTATGCTTTGATTTTGGAGCCTTCCTTCCTATCCATAGGAGCTTATCTTGTATTGTTATCAAGTATTCGTGCTTTGATTGAGAATTGTATTTTTAATTTGTGCTTTTGTTTTTTTCTTTCACACTTAAATGATGTTTCTGAGTCACAAGGTATTTTCTTGAATTGGTCTTACATCAGTTCTGGGATTTCCTCCAGAAACTGTGCAATCCTTGAGGGCAAGAAACCTTGATGATCAGAATTGTGCAGTTCAAACTGAAATTTAGCGTTTAGCTCAAAAATAATGTATTCATGGAAGACAACCCAACACTGAGCCTAGAAACTATGCAATCCCTCACTGAGCTCAAAATTTGCGCAGTTTAATAGGCCATAAAGTTGCCAAGTTCTTATAATTGTGCAATATTTCCCAGTAGTGTGCATGAAAAGTTTTTAGTATCTTGAAGAAGTAACATTCGATATTTTTAGAAACTTCCACCAAGTGTCGTTTTTCCTTGATTTTAAGCATGCACATCATAAACCTTAATTTTCTCAAATCTATTTAATCAATGCCCAAAAATCTCATTTTCACATTCTATTTTGGATATCTACCATTCCCGAGGAGATCAAGGAACCTTCAATGCAGTCATCATCACTTTTCCGAGTGGGTTTCTCTTTTCTCATATTTTTCTACTTTTTCTATCAATTTTTGTCATTTTTCTTGCTTGAGTGTTGTTTTGATTATTTATCTTCATTATTTCTGGAATTTTTAACTTATTTTATCTTGTATAAGTGTTTCTTCAAGTTTTTGTTTTCCTTTCACAAGTTTTATATCAGTTTTCTTATTTTCGCACCGATAGTCGTCATTGCAGTGACTCTCCTCACATAGTTTTTTTTTTTTTTTTGGTTGAGTTTTTTCACTTGGTTCACATTGATTCATTCATACTTATTCATATTTTCACTCAATTTCACATCATAACTTATTTATTCTTGTTTTACACACTTCCACTCAGAGGATATGCATTGTCATTGGCTAGATTTTTCCTTGCCCAACTGGGAACTACGCAATCCTAAGGCTCAATATGAGAGCTTGGCCTCTGGAATTTCATAGTGCATAGTATAGGTTGTCCCAAATATGAAATGGGCTCAGCTTGTCACCTTAGCCACTTAGGTTGTGCAATGCGCAGTCTCTCTCCAGTCACTACCAAGGATGAACTGCGCATTTCACTGTCTCAAGCCTGAGGCTACACCCGTGGCTGCTAGGACTCAAAAATGTGCAGTTCCCATAGTCATTCTCCCTTTCTTGTTGATGAAAACTACACAATCCCACCCATCAGTTTCCCGGTTTGCTACTTGAACATGTTGTGAAGTTAGATTTGCAAAAGGCTAATGTTTTCTTTCCATGAGAGTCTTTTCTATCCTACAGATACCACAATTGTTGAGCACTTACCTCCAGCAATCATTATTACCATGGAACCAAAGAGAGTTTCTTCAAAAGAGACCAATGAAAGTAGTATTGGTGAAGCAGTTGGAAAAACGCCAATATACTTTCCAGTATATGCAGAAACTCAATTTTTTATAGAAAAGGAATCGAAAATAACATGGAAACAAGTTAATGAAGTTATTTCAACAAATATCCTTGAGGATTAGTAGGTATATCTTAGTGTCTTTTAGTTAGGAGTACATAAGGTTGCATGAATATATCTAACCTTCCCATGTGCATATGTCATCAATTGGTTTGTTTCACACATCAATGAGAGGGCCATGACAATGACAAATTCCAACAGACAAAAGCTTTCTACCTTTCTGACAAGATATTATCAGCACATATATAATTTCCTGAGCCAGTGAAGATCATGGACTCATATTTCT
Source organism: Pinus albicaulis (assembly GCA_034641835.2). Lineage (NCBI taxonomy): Eukaryota > Viridiplantae > Streptophyta > Pinopsida > Pinales > Pinaceae > Pinus > Pinus albicaulis. The sequence goes on along the minus strand of JAXQQM020077725.1, from coordinate 6,430 downwards.
ACGTCACCAACAACTATATGAACACAAGAGATATTTTTAAAATCTGGGTGAAAGATTCATCAAAGTTTCGATAGAAACCCACCTATTTATACAAGAAAAAGTATCTCAGGAAGACCTACCATCGCTTTATTATCTTAGCTTGTAGGATTCATGATCATCAAATCACACAGACATTTCTTGAAGGGTGGGAATTATTATTGAAGCAGGTTGTGAGTGAGAGGAATTCATTCAATTGGTCAGATCTGTTGGCTCGATAATTGAGAGACCATGTAGCACAGGCTCAGAATCCTCCCAAGGGTCAAAAAGCAAGATTTTATAAGTCTGCATATTTACTAGATGCATTTTTTGCACAAAATTAGTTTCCTTGCATGAGCTAGACATGGAAAACACGAGAAAACTCCATGTTTATATATTGGAAAATTATTTCATATTGCAGTCATCAAGGAGTTATGGAACAACTAATTGACCATTTCATTATCCTGCTTTAGAGTCTCATCTTTGAATAAAACCCGCCTTGCATGTAATGAGGAGAAATGGTGGCAATAACAGATATCACATATTTTTTTGCCTCACTGGGTTGTACCTTCCTTAGAGTGTTCGACGGAGAGAATTCACCACATGTTTTTCCAAGATATGCCAATGAAAATATTGTCATGCAATGAGTGTCATATCATCTCGCCACAGGGTTGTCAGCAAATTTTCATAGGAAGAAGAAAGTACCATGGCCAACTCTTCCTTTGCAAATTGGATTATATGAGATAAAGAACTAGAAAATCATGAATACCAAGGGAAAGGAGATAATGAAGTTTTCATTCGGTGCTCAAGACTTTAATATGTATGATCCTTGTAATATTTGCGAAGACAATTGTGCGATAATTTACTTTCAGTCGCTCAACAGGACATTTCATTGTCCAAAGGAGGATCCACAGAGGAATTTCTAAAATGCCTCCAAACCTCATGATCTAGTTAGTTTAGTAGGGACTTCATAGACCACTCCACAAAAGGAAACAACTCTAGAAGAAACAACAACAGAAATAAAAAAAACCCCGTACAAGATAAGGGAAAGATAAAGGCTGTTGATATTCCAGGGGGAGAAAAGAGCTACAAGATGAAAGCATATCTAATCCTTATGAAAGTAGTTTTAGCTGCAGTAGCGAAGAGGAAGCAGAGGATGTAGAGAGTAGAGCATAGGAAGAGGGAAAAGTAGAGCTTGCAAGAAGAAAAGTTGAGGTTGAAGCAAGTAAAACAAGAAATGAAGGAAGAATGAGAGTTGACGAGGAAAGAATAAGATGATAAGAAGAAATAGGAAGAAGAAGAAAGGCAAGGAGCCATAGTAGAAGAAACAACGCCAATACAGGTTGAAGGGTAAGAATAGAACCAACCAGCATCATAAGAGGAGGGTGAATGGATGCATGATCGGTAGCTTGATGAGAATATTGATGAATTGATTAAATTTTCGGATATGAAGTTGGAATTTGAGCCACCGAATTAGGATGTTTACCTGATGTTAAGTACACCACGGGTCATTGTTTAGTCTCCATTACACCCAAAAACAGAGTTAGATTTAAAACAAGAAGGGGATGTTGTTCTTCTTGATGATGATCCAGTAATGGACTTGTAAAATCTGTATTATGATGAATTCCAAAAGAGAATTGTACAATCACAGAGAATCTTTTTTTTTTTTCAGATCATCATGTATCACTTGCATTCACTAGAGAGAGGGTGGTAGTGGTAGACACCAGCAAGAATCCAAATGTGATGGACAAAGAAAACTTGTCCTTTGCACTTGCAACAAGATCAAACATTTAGTGTTTTATGGCTGAGAATAAGAAATTGGAACAAAAATTACAAGTTCTTCAGAAAGAGATAAAACAACTCCATGTAGTAGCACAAAATGTAGCTTCCACGCAGGTCTACTTGGAGGAAATGAGAGAAACAATACTTGGTGAAGTATAAACACTTGGAGAGACCATGGAGGACCTCATAACCATACATAAGGAATTTTTCCACTTGCATGGCTTACAACAGTAGAGAAGAGACTTTTTCAAAACTCTTAAGAGTGTACAAGCTGCCGTTTCCGCCATGCAGGAATGGGAAATGCGATACAAAGGGGCACCACTTAACTTTCCAAAGAAAATTAAGCCAAGTTGGAGAAAGAAAGAGTTCAAATATTGATTCATAATAACAAGAAAATTTCCTCATTCACTGGAAGTATTCAGGCCTCATATGTAGGGTTATATAATAGTTTGGATTTCATGGTGAAAACACATTGGATCCCATCGGTTGGCTCACTCACCGAAGCCAAACGCAGACACCATTTTAGGTAGGAGATGGAAGAGTACTTGTAGTAGCTGAGACATATTTCCACCAAAGAGAATTTGGAGCTAAACAGACAAAACACATGGAACTACATCGGTGGTCCTGTCCAAATTAGAACGATATTTCTCTTGCTTGAGAGGGAAGTTAAAAATGGCTCCAAATAATTGTACCTACATTCTATGGAGGCTAGAGTTCGCTTCTAGCCAGAATTCATCACGCAGTTTGGGGATTTCATCACACAATACCGATCTTGGTAACAATGTGTGACTGATAAGCATCAAGTGGAGGTTGCTAATCTAAATTTTTGTCAAACTCAAGAATCATATTGTTTTTGTTGTTAGGCTATCAAGTTGTCTCTACCATATTTTGTCTTATATGTGTATGAGTGTAAAATGTAATATGATTTGTAATTATTTGTAAACTAAAACTCCAAGTCTTAATATTGGAATGTGAAGAGTCACGATGTAATGTAATGAGTCATTTTGTAAAGAAGTTGAAGATTCATGAGGGGATTCCAAGAATCTCAAAGGGGAATGTGAAGATTCACCCCCTTTTCTATAAATGTATCCTCCTAACTCATGTAAAGGGATTTTGGGAGCCAAGTTGTTTTCTAGGCTTAGGATTGGGAAGATCTTGGGAGTTTTGTGAGAGCCTTGGCTTCTCCATAGCATAGAGGGACTATACAGGTGTTGCTGACTTTAACGTTCCACTATTGGGGCTAGTGGTTCGTCAATGGTGTATGCATGATTGGAACTTTCACTTTGAATAAAAATCACATATAACACACTTTATTGCATATGTTGTGAATATAGTATGACTATTATTGTTCTATTTTCAATGTATGTTATTTAAATTACACTTATCCTTATGAACTATTTCATTCTCATTTGTATGAATCTTGTTGAAAGCATGTTGTTGTATTAATTCATCACCTTAACCTGTGGTCTATTCCATATGTTAGTTGTAATGTCATTATGCTCATGTGTTCCTTTCAATCTACGTACTATTACATGTTTCTAAGGGGCTTAGTTCCTTTCCCCTTCATGTGTTGGAACCTTCATGCATCTTACTTGAGTATCCACAGGGTAACACACTTTTTATAACCAAATACACCATGCACCACTCTATGCATATTTGCAACCAAGGCAGATCATTAACACCCCACTGCTAGGACTCCTACTCCAAACAATGTGAGGTCTATTTGGGACTTCACATCGAGGAGATCCCATGAATGTTGGCAAGTCTGACATTTTGAACAAAATTTGACACATTTTCCCAAAAAACGATGTTTAGGGCATAAAAATGACTCTGAAATTTTAGGAACCAAAAAAAGAAAATGACTGAAATAGGAAAATGTGCTATAAATTAGGAAACTGAAAGGAAACATTGTTGGTGGTCCAAGTGGAATAGGTGGGTGGCCACCATATCCATGTGGATCAACCTTGGTGGGAAAAAATTATAAGTTTATTTTTCTCTTAATTTGAACTCTTTTTGTCTTACTATAGCATGGGGGACAACCCAGACAAAGCCCATGCTTGTACCAGCCATGGAAAAAAATTCATCAATCAAGGAAACCAAAGAAAATTTCCCAGGAAGTGACACCACATCCCCATTTCCATGACCAGTGGATGGATACTCAAAGGCTCTATGCCTTGAGTAGTAGCTTTTCAATGGGAATAAATATCATTTCCATGAAAACAACCCATATCTTTTTTTATATATAATAATAGTTAAGTCAATTTATGGATTTCATTGTCTTGCTAGTGTGAGAGGCATTGATGATTGCTATGAGTCTCTCTTTTAAGTATTTGATAAATACGGGGCAATAAATATGGGGTAACACTTGCAACTATGATAGTATGCTAAGTAAACATGCTTTTCTGGTAGTTATTTATCGATTTACAAGATGGTATTTTTATGGGGAAAAAGATAGCCATCATCCCAAACATCTAATTGTATTTCTTTCAATAAAATTAAAAAATTTATCGTTGTTCATGTTATTATTCCACCTACGATTTCAAAAAGTAATCTTCATTATGGTTACATAATACATGTTTCTAGATATATAAATGATAGTAACAATGGAATTTCATATGCTTTAGTACATTAGAAAGTGAGAGATATACGTCTATCAAGCTTTTCACAGTTTCAGAAGTGGAGGTTAAGGAATTATTTCTTTAGGGAATTTCATTTAGCTACTTCCCACCTTGAACTAGATTAAGGTAAGTTGTTGTTGATGGTGTTAGATGCTTCCAACATACTTGGAGGTCTCCCTGATGTGGAGTCCCAATTATACCGCACATCGTTTGGAGTGGGAGGTCGATCGAGAGGATTGGCTTGGCCACCTTAACTTTAACATTCGCGTTGGTTTCAATGAATAACATAATGGATTATCCACATAAGTTTTGAATAACAAAGTAGTTTTAAATTGTGATACATTGATTACAATGTGTAAAAGGTGCCTTTCACGAAGGGAGAAAAGAGTGAGTTCCCTGAAGGAAAGTAATAATACTATTTTGGAGAAGGGACATGAAAGAAAGGAAATATTCATTGATTAACTTTCAAATGATTTCATAAGATAACAATGATTAATAAAAGAAAATAAAACACACATTCAAAAATGTAAGAACCAAATCCATTTAAATATTTCAATTTATTTAGTACATAAGAATTACAACATGTATCGCAAACATCCAAATAATAGTCTTAAAAAAATCACGATACATGCATGAAAGTGTTTTGCCTCAATGAGCTTCTGATTAATGAGTGAAACATATAAGTAGATAGTTACAATTGTATGCCACTTGTTACAATAGTGGAACATTAAGTCACATCTTCCTTCTCCAAAAAATAGTCTTTTTTGCTATGCCAATTAAGTTGCCAAAGAAATCTCTCTAAAGCCTAAACCTCAAAAAGCCTCTTTCTTGAGTTATGAGGTTTCTTTTAAGACAAGAGGAATGACCATTCATACTATTGAATCTTTAATTACCCTCATGAATCTTGGACTTATAATGTGTCCTTTGGATTTATAAACAAATTTTTAACTTCTAAATTAATTTTGGACCTCAGTAAAGACTCTTTTGTCCATATATGACTAAGTGAATTTTCATATTCCACATTTGAATCTTGGACTTCCACACACTACATTTTTTTCTTTTTCTTATAAATACTTCATTAAATTCCACATGATGATGTGGAAAGACACATGGAAACATATGACATAGTGATGATACTAGTACAAGTCATAACTTGGAAAATGATGTCATGGACTTCATGATGAGGTGGCAAGCCAAGTTTTTCTTGTTGTTGTTATGCATAAATATTGATGGAAGATATGATCAATACTTCATATTTTTGGAAGATCTGGTTTGTTCTTGATCTTCACCCTCCGAACGGACTTGAGTTAGTTTTAGAATCCTCTAAGTCATTATTTAATGTATTCTTTTTGTCTTGGTCCAGGATCTACTTCATGTTTTCCTGAAGGTTCTCTTATGTTATTCTTATTTGAAAGTGCTTCTTTGTACTTTATACTTGATATATTATTTGAGAATTACCATTTCATGCTAGAAAGGTGTTCCTACCAATTAAAAGCATTCATGAAAAAGAAAAATCAACCTAAAATCATTTAATCTATCACTACCTATATTAGGCAATGAACTACTTATGACAAGCGTATGGAAAGGTTGAAAGGAGAAGGTTTGATTAGGAGGGCACAGTCAAAATTAATAGCGGATAAGGAAGGCTCCAATATTCATTATCACTACTCCATGTGGTATGATGAGGATCTATCCTTGATCTGGCACAGTGGGGAAGATGAAGGGACAAGGTGGTGAGATTGTTCCCTAAAATTGTGGCATGCATTAAGAAGGAAAGAGAGTAAGACTTACAAAGCACAGTTTTACCGGTCAAATGTTGATAGAGGAAATTCTCGGGCCTTGTTACTTCTCCATGTGCTAAAGAAGAGGGGATTAGAAAAAATTTTAGTGCAGAGCACAAGGGGAAGATGGAAGGATAAAGGTTGGAGGATTAATATTACGCTATGCGCTGGAAAGAAGAGGAGGCCTTTAGGAAAGCATAGTTTGACTCGTCAAAGACTCAATAGCTCTTTAGA